>CM065704.1:4597923-4607923 GCA_017654935.2 Phymorhynchus buccinoides
TGGGGACATAGAGGCGAAATTGGGGACACATAGACGAACTTGGGGACACAGAGACGAACTTAGGGACACAGAGACGAACTTGGGGACACAGAGACGAACTTGGGGACACATAGAGACGGAGGCACAATGCTATATAACCGGTCTGTCTGTCTGTCTGACTGTCTGTCTGTTTGTCTGTGGGCAGGTGGCGAGTCGTTCTGTGTTCCAGGCCGTAGGTTTGATGTACGTGCTGCTGGCCGTTTTCAGCAAGGTGAGTATTGACTGCATAATTATTGCCAACCTACCCTTATCACGCGCACACGCACACGCACACACACACACACACACACACACACACACACACACACACACACACACACACACACACACACACACACACACACACACACACACACACACACACACACACACACACACACTCGCCGCACGAACGCACGCACAAACACAGAAACAGGCATATACATACATGCATACACACACAAGTGCACGTACGCATACACGCGTGTGCGTGCGTGTGCACACACATGCACATACGCACACACGAACGCAAGCACAAACAAAGCAGACACATAAACATACGCACAAGTGTAAGCACGCATCAGTACACACACACACACACACACACACACACACACACACACACACACACACACACACACAAGTGCACGCAAACACACACTCGCACAAATGTAACCACAATTAGACACATGCACGCGCACACACAAACGCACGCGCGCGCGCACGCGCGCACACGCACACACACACACACACATGCAAGCACGTGCATGTACACACTCGGACGCGCACACGCACACGCACACGCACACGCACACACACACACACACACACACACACACATTTGCCCTCTGTGAACCAGGTGGGAGCGGTGTTCATCACCATCCCCTACTCTGTGCTGGGCGGCACGCAGATCATCACGTTCGGCATCTTCATCGGCATCGTGCTGTCCAACCTGCAGCTGGTGGACCTCAAGGTGACCCGCAACGTGGCCATCATCGGCATCTCCCTGCTCATGGGACTCATGATCCCCTACTGGACGGCCAAGACTCCTGAGGGCATCCAGACAGGTGTGTGCAGGTATTGGGTGGGACTCATGATCCCCTACTGGACACAACAGACTCCCGAGGGCATCCAGACAGGTGTGTGCAGGTATTGGGTGGGACTCATCATCCATTACTGGACGGCCAAGACTCCCGAGGGCATCCAGACAGGTGTGTTCAGGTATTGGGTGGGACTCATGATCCCCTACTGGACACAACAGACTCCTGAGGGCATCCAGACAGGTGTGTTCAGGTATTGGGTGGGACTCATCATCCATTACTGGACACAACAGACTCCCGAGGGCATCCAGACAGGTGTGTTCAGGTATTGGGTGGGACTCATCATCCATTACTGGACACAACAGACTCCTGAGGGCATCCAGACAGGTGTGTTCAGGTATTGGGTGGGACTCATCATCCATTACTGGACACAACAGACTCCTGAGGACATCCAGACAGGTGTGTTCAGGTATTGGGTGGGACTCATCATCCAGTACTGGACACAACAGACTCCTGAGGACATCCAGACAGGTGTGTTCAGGTATTGGGTGGGACTCATCATCCATTACTGGACACAACAGACTCCCGAGGGCATCCAGACAGGTGTGTTCAGGTATAGGGTGGGACTCGTGGTCCCTTACTGGACACAACAGACTCCCGAGGGCATCCAGACAGGTGTGTTCAGGTATTGGGTGGGACTCATGATCCACTACTGGACACAACAGACTCCTGAGGGCATCCAGACAGGTGTGTTCAGGTATTGGGTGGGACTCATGATCCACTACTGGACACAACAGACTCCTGAGGGCATCCAGACAGGTGTGTTCAGGTATTGGGTGGGACTCATCATCCATTACTGGACACAACAGACTCCTGAGGGCATCCAGACAGGTGTGTTCAGGTATTGGGTGGGACTCATGATCCCCTACTGGACACAACAGACTCCTGAGGGCATCCAGACAGGTGTGTTCAGGTATTGGGTGGGACTCATGATCCACTACTGGACACAACAGACTCCTGAGGGCATCCAGACAGGTGTGTTCAGGTATTGGGTGGGACTCATGATCCCCTACTGGACACAACAGACTCCTGAGGGAATCCAGACAGGTGAAGGGAGTTCAGGTGTTGGGCAGCCTCCTGATGCCTTGCTGTGATGGGAGTCCTTTAGAATAGCCTAGTAGGGTCATGGGGAAATGATGGGTCTCATGATAATGCATGTCTGAGTGTTATGCCAAAGAAAATCCACGTGTTTGTGTTCGTTACGATGTAGGAATTGAGCACTTGTTACCTGGCTAGACTCATAAACTCTGGGATGGGTATTGTTTTTGCTCTGTGTGTCTGTCTACCTGTGTGTGTTTGTGTCTGTGTATCGATTTTCTCACAATCTACTCAAGACAGGTTTTGATCACGTTTGAGAGAGGGCTAGGCATCTCAAAAAAGGGTGTTTCTTTTCGATAATCATGATCTGGTGTTGATTTTAAATCCTTCTTGGTTTAATTATGGCTGCATTGATTCGATCCCATGTTGTTCAGGTAACCCAGATGCCGACAGAATGATCTCCATCCTGCTGACGAACCCTGTCTTTGTGGGTGGATTCCTGGCCTGTTTTCTGGACAACACTGTGCCAGGTAGAACACATGAGCTGTTTGTGTCCAGCAACACTCCGTATCGTCACTTCTGTATGATAATTATAAGCTACGTTATGTTTCGTGGTCAACATTATGTCATTTGATGACACATTTGAACCTCTCTTATAAGCCTAGGCCTATATTTATTTTGTGTATCCTGAATTGAGTCAGAAAATATCCTGTAAAATTCATTTTAACCCTTTCACCGCCAATGGCGCATTTTAGCTTCACAATGATTTAACACCCATGTCACGAAAAGGCATCCAACCAGGGTCTGTTATCCAAGGAGCCTATTTTCATAATTTTGGGAGGTAAGGGTAGGCCTTACTTTATGCATGTCATAGAGGAATCCCCACTTTTGCAGACGATTTTTTTCTCTACCCAGGTAAGTTTAAAACCCTCTCATCGCCACTGTCGCCTCTTGGCACCACAATTATTTGACACCTATGTCACTTAAAGGCATCAAATGAGGGTCTGGTATCCAGTGACCTTATGTTCTTAATTTTGGGAGGTAAGGATAGTCCCTATTCTATGCATGTCACAGAGGAATCCCCAATATTGCAGAGGACATTTTTTCTCTACCCGCATAAGTTTAATGGTACATTTTTAGGCTGAGGAATAGCTAGCGTTGAAAGGGTTTTAATGGAATTTTTTTTGCTGAAAACGGCAGGCGGCGAAAGGGTTAATACTGTATTTTTGTATTTTACATTTTCCCGACAAAGTGACTTTTTTGTCCTTGCAGGCCACTCATTAGATTTTGATTTATCGGGGTGTTTTTTGTTGAAACTGTATTCACATATTTTTCAATTTGTTATCCTTTTCAAGTTATCTTAACACGCTTAAAGAATGAAATGAACATTTTGAAGTTTATCCTTTTCATATAATAGACGTCCCCGTGGGGATACCGGGGGGTCTTTCGTAAAAATAGTTCCCCACCTTCTGGAAATTCTGTGCTTGTAACTTTCTCTAATCTGTCACTCTTTGACTCTGCCTTTTCCCTTTGCTTTCTATCATCTACTATTTTTCTGACTTATTGGCCCATTCTCCTGCCTTTAAAAAAAACTTGAAATCTTCCAAATATGTCTCCCTTGAGCTCCTCCGAAATCGGAATGTGTCGGCTGTACGCAGATGGGAGACCAGTGAAAACTGAAAACCGGACACATACGTACCTTACCCATTATGGCCATATGGCCTGGAAGGTGAAGAAGAAGAATATAATAGACTCATGTCTATCAAAGAGTGACTTCAATGCTGTACACAGCACCTCAAGTAAGCTTATTTATCATACTCAAATCAACAATGATCATGATTGAGCAATGTAGGCCTACCTATAAATCGATCGATATTTTGCCGGCAATTTGATGGATAGGAAGAGAATTGCAGAGGATTACGAATTCGACCCTAGAATAATAATAATAATAATATAATAGACTCATGTCTATCAAAGAGTGGCTTCAATGCTGTACGCAACACCTCAAGTAGGCCTATTTATCATACTCAAATTAGCAATGATCACGATTGAGCGATGTACCTATAAATTTATGGATAGGCAGAAAAATGCAGAGGATTACGAATTTGATTCTAGTATTCATAAACTTCTAGCATAATTCTAAGCCAACACTTGACTTCTCACATGTTTGTTTCCCAGGCACTCTGAAAGAACGGGGAATTATCCTGGAGGACTCATCACCAGAAAACAAAACCAAATCTTCGCTGAAAGGCGATGACGAGGAGAAAACGATCCCCGTCAACGATAACAAAAACGACGATGACGACGACGATGACGAAGATGGAGGAGATTTTGAGGAAGGCCTGGAGGTCTATGAACTCCCTTGGATCCCGGACTCCATTCAGAGGTCGTGGTTGGCCAAGGTCGTGCGAATCTTCCCAGGGGAAAAAGTCCACGGAAAACCCCAGAACAACAAGCCTGGCTATGCTGGCATGAAGATGTGATGATGGTGATGGTGATGATGATGATGATGATGGTGATGATGATGATGATGATGATGATGATGATGATGATGATGATGATGGTGATGATGATGATGATGGTGATGATGGTGATGACGATGATGATGATGGTGATGTTGATGATGATGATGATGATGATGGTCAGGATTATCTCAGCGTAATCATTGTGAAGCAAGCACATCCACGCATGAAACGCACACTTGAACTAACTCAAGGGAAAGCACTGCGCTAAAAACAAAACAATTATTTGGATGCAGTTTCTCACAATTTTAAAACAATTTTTACTACAAACTTTGACCGTCCGGTTGTTACCAGATATCCGGTATTTGAAGTCTTTCCCTTATATAAGCATACCAGTGCATGCGTGCACACAGACAGTAAAATAAAAAATAAAGTGATATACAGTATTGCACATATGGCGTAGATTGTTAGCGCTTCGCTATAATTAGTTTTAAGAGCCATCTGTTGGAAGCACACCATCATGCAATATTACAGAACTGTCTTAAAAATACACAAAAGGTATTTAGGTATTAGGTACTTCATAGTCACAGAGGCGTCTCTGTGAAATTCGGGTTGCTCCAACTTGGAGAGAGCTTCGCAGCCAGAGACGCGTCAACCAATTTTTTTGGCATGTGATTTTTGTGTGATGAGAAGGAAAAGGGGGGGGGGTAAATTTTGACCAAATGACAACTTTTTCGTTGCCACTGGGTTTAACGTGTGCTAAGTGCATGGGCACACGGGACCTCGGTTTATCATCTATGAAAGACTCCACGTTCAGACCGTAAGGCTTAGTGTAAAGTGAGAGGAAAAATCCCCTGTAGGTCTACCCAGGTTCGAACTCGGGTTTACTTGACACGAGGAGAACGCGATACCACTGTGCCACTCTACACCACATCTATTGCCAAAGTCAATAGTATTTGTTTTCGTGATTTAAAGGAAGTGTTAAGCATGTAAAATATCGTTATCTATAACAGAGCTAAACAATGCGAAGTGCATGTATGCATGCGTGTGTACGTGTGCTTGTGGGTTTATTATTGTGTATGTTTGGGTGTGTATGTGTATGCATGCATGCGTGTGTATGTATTTGAGCGTGTTTCATGCGCACGTAGGAGTGTGTCTGTGTCTGTGTGTCTCTGTCTGTGTGTGTGTTTTTAATGTAGTATTTCAAATAAATAAATCTGTTGATGGCGAGTCCGGAATATTACACATTTGTTTAACCCTTTCACCACAATGATTTAACAACCATGTCATAAAAGCTCTTGAAATCAGTGTCTGTTATTCAATGATATTGTGTTCCTGAACTTAGGCAGTAAGGATTGACCCCATTCTAAATGTGTCACAGAAAAATCCAACAGTATTGCTGACAAAATATTTTCTGTACCCAAGTAGCTTTAATGGAATTTTTTGGCTCATAGATGGCTAGCGGTGAAAGGGTTAAATGTAAATTTCTTTTTCGTGTTTTTAATTATATAATTCTGGGTTTTATTTTGATGTATTATTTATCTTATTTTACACTTGCGGAAGACAATTTTCCATGTGCTTTGGACAAGGGACAATAAATAAACGTATGACTTATGGCTTGTAATAATAATAATAATAATAATAATAATAGTGAATCATTTATATAGCGCATTCCTCCACCAATGTGGAGCTCTATGCGCTTAACAACAACAAAAATTAAGAAGCAACAAATTCAACAACAACACGAAATAATCGCTCACGCACATGCAAATAGGCATACACATACACACCCCACCCACACATACACGCACGTACCGGCACATACACACACACACACACACACACACACACACACACACATAAACACGATAATCCCACTGTTACACCACACCGTTACCATCACCACCCAACTCACCCCACCCAAAAAACAATACAAAATACAATCAGTTGAACAAGCATAAACCACACACACTTCTCTCTCTCTCTCTCTCCTCTCTTTTTCTCTCTCTCTCTCTCTCGCGCGCGCGCGACAAAGCTGACGTAGACATTGCAGTCAACACACAGTGAAACTAATATGGGGGGGGAGGGGGACTTTATGTGTGTGTGAGAATAGAGTCCAGAAGTAATGTGGCCTAAAGGTTGTGATGTAGCTTGAACAGGTGGGTCTTGAGAGCTGATTTGAAACATTGCAAGGACTGGATATGGCGGATTTCGCGTGGTAAGGAGTTCCAAACTGATGGGGCCGAAAAGGAAAAGGAGCGCTCACCACAACATTTTTGTTCGTGTACTAGGAACACAGAGAATTTTGGAATCTGAAGATGACCGCAATTGCCTTGATGGAGTATAGACAGAAAGCATGTCAGAAATGTAGCTAGGGGCATTTCCAGAGAAATAAGAATGACATAGAGTGGAAATTTTGTAGTCAATACGTGCTTTGATGGAAAGCCAATGAAGGGATATCAGGAGTGGTTGAACATGATGATACTTAGAGACCTTGAGGACAAGTCTGGCAGCAGAGTTCTGGACTTTTTGAAGCTTGTCAATGAGGTGTTGGGGGCAGCCATACAAGAGTGAATTACAATAATCTAGTTTAGAGAGAACAAAAGCGCAGACTAGTATTTTAGTAGTATCTATAGACAGGAGATGGCGAATCGTACCAATGCGACGCAGCTCACAGTATGCTGACCGACAGATAGTTTGAACTTGTGAGTCAACACTCATATCTTGAGAGATGTGGAAGCCAAGATTTCTAGCAGAAGGAGAAAAAGGTATTTGAGTGTCACAGACAGAGATGGAATCAGGCTTTGGGTACGAAAGTTTTCTAGATGGAGAGTGGATGAACAAGGCCTCCGTTTTGTCGTCATTCAGCTTCAGTTTGTTTTGTAGCATCCATGATTTGATGTTGCGAATGCAGAATTCAAGTGAAGATATAGAAGGAAGAATGGTAGATGGGGATACAGGCTTGTGGAGTTGTGTATCATCAGCCACGTGTCGTCATATCGTCATTGTACCCACGTGTCGTCATATCCGGCCACAAGGAGTGTGCCATATTATGGGAGACCGCCATCTTAGTCAGTAACTTTGTTTGAAAAATGCCAGATCGATGTTGTTTACACACAAATCTAAGATGGCGACACTTCCGTTGGAAGGGTCGAGATGCGCACGCAGGTGGGGGGGAGCCATTGACTGAATGATGCGTTTAGCTGAATCCACGAATAAAATTACTGTGTTGCACTGATTTCTTACAAATCCGTTTGAGATAGTAAAGAGTATGTGTGTGTGTGTGTGTGTGAAAAGAGTAATGCTGTTTTTATGGTTAACTGTTTATAAACCAACCAACCAACCAACCAACCAATGCTGTGACTCCCCTCTTTATCTGTAGTAATTATAAAGCGTCTTTTAACTCCCTTCCCTGCCCCGTCCTGTGTCTACTACAGGGTGTGTGACGTCATTGGTGATGTCATAACTTTTGATGTCATAGCCCCGGAGTGACGTTTTGTTCGGTTTAGACAAGTCAGGAAAGATAATATATCTCGACCATTGTCTCACATTGAGTCTAACACAGGTCTTTTTCAAATGTTATAAACATCGATAATCCCTCTGTTAACCTCTGGCAGTGAAGGGCTTAAGAGATCAACGTTTTTTCCTTGAAAAGTAAACTGTGCGCATTACGCGCATAAACCTCATGCGCTTATCCGCAAATAAGTTTTTTTTTAAAGTAAAAAATAAGCGATGGGATAAACGCACGTGGAAGCGCATGCGCTTATCCCATCCACTTTATTTCTTATTTTATTTATTTGCGGATAAGCTCATGAGGATGTACGCGCGCGCGCATACACGCATGCTCGCGTAATGTATGTATGTATGATACATACACATAATACATACATGCATGCATACATACAAACATAGATACATACACTTACATGCATACATACAAACATAGATACATACACTTACATGCAGACAGACAGACATTCAAGTCGATATGAGAGAGAGAGAGAGGGGGGGGGGAGGGAGGGCGGGAGAGAGAAAAAGAGAGAGAGAGTGTGTGTGTATGTGTGTGTGTAAAGTAAACAAAGCGGTTTAAGAGAGCAGAGTTTAATATTTTGATATCTCATGCAAATTTTGCAATTTCATAATGATTGTACTCAGCTTTCTTGCAAGTTCAGCTAAATGGAGTGAAACATAAAATCTGCAGGATTGCCTGAAAGAGTGCAACACATTTCAGATACTTCTTAGAACATTTCAGATTTGTTTACTTTCGTTGAAGTGTTTGTTTCACAATGATGATATCATCATCATGATCATCACCATCGATCATCATCATGATCATCATCATCGTTGTCGTCATCACCATCACCATCATCACATCTTCATGCCAGTATAGCCAGGCTTCTTGCTCTGGGGATTCCCGTCGTGGACTTTTTCCCCTGGGAAGATTCGCACGACCTTGGCCAGCCACGACCTCTGAATGGAGTCCGGGATCCAAGGGAGTTCATAGACCTCCAGGCCTTCCTCAAAATCTCCTCCATCTTCGTCATCGTCGTCGTCGTCGTCGTTTTTGTTATCGTTGACGGGGATCGTTTTCTCCTCGTCATCGCCTTTCAGCGGTGTTTTGTTCTTGCTTTCTGGTGATGAGTCCTCCAGGATAATTCCCCTTTCTTTCAGAGTGCCTGGGAAACAAGCATGTGAGAATTAAGTGTAGGTTTAGTTAGAATTATGCAAAAATGTTAATGGATGCTGAGATCAAATTCGTGGACACAAATTCGTAAAAACAAGGCTGCAACCGTGAAATAATGTGTGAATTATGAACATAAAGTATCCTTTGCTTGACATGAAGATATAGTTTCTATAATGATCTGGTATTACACGATCTTCTGTCTCTGCCAAGGAGTAAAAAGAAAACGCAGTTCCACAGTCTTGAGAAGAAGACAGGACCAAAGAGAAACAATAACTATTAACAAAAAGTATACACTTGCAAATTACAGTTTTAGAGTAGGCCTAAATTTCATGAATGTAATTGGACATTATCAGATTATATTTGAGGATAAATAAAATTTGTTTTAAAGAAATTGAATACAGGGTGAATACTCTCTTTCTAATTAACTCCCCTCCATCAAAGTTGATTACGATACCAATCTTGGATAGATGTTGATTTGTTTGTATGTTGTCCTCTCCACCGTTGTTGGTGTGTGCTGTGTGGGTGAAGGGTCATAAAGGCGAATTTGGCACATTCTTTTTTGAGAATGATGCAAAAAAGAATGATGCTTTGTTTGTCTGACTTTGGTTCTGGGTCGACCCACGCATTGTTATATGCCTGGTATCGTAATCAACTTTGATGGAGGGGAGTTAATTAGAAAGAGAGTATTCACCCTGTGT
>CM065704.1:4612923-4627923 GCA_017654935.2 Phymorhynchus buccinoides
GTGTCGTGAATGATGTGCAGCTGGGTATCGGTGCGGGCATAAAATTGGACACTGTTCCGGTCTTTAGACAGCAGGTCAAAGTAGGTAAAGATGGCGCTCACGCCCCAACCGATGATGATGGAGATCAGGATCTGCAAAAGAAAACAACAACAAACTATTGTCACTATTTCAGTTCATTAGAATTACACTGAATGAACAGACAGTTGGGTTCAACAAGGAACTCGGCAATAATGGTGTTCATATTTGCTCCAATGCTGTAGAAAATCAATTATTGTACAGTTCTCATTTATGTGACTCTTGGCTCTTAGACTATTGGCAAGTTTCAACCCGCGATAAAAGCCATGTGTGGGATATCGTAGTACAGCTTAGTCTTTTGTGGAAGACTAACTCTTTCATTCCTACCAGCAGCTTTTGTTGCTCTATAGCAGCTGAGATTCTGGCTTTATAGAGCTGCTGTCTCTCAATTCCTGGATTTCCAGAGAGAGTGAAAGTGTGAAAAGGGGTGCTTGTGTTATTGTGTATCTAAGGTATATTGCTGTGGGATATTCACTGGTCTGGCTTATTAACTTTGGAGAACCTCTTTTGGCAAATAAGTGTGATAATTGACAGAGAAAACAGAGGGGGGTGGGACAGCGCTGAGAGAAAAGCCGTTATTAGAGTAAAGTTGCTCACATAAACGAGAGAGTTACAAGAAGACTGAGCGCAAAAGTTGCTCCTAGGAATGAGGGGACAAAAATATTGTATATTTACAGAAATCAAAGAGCTAATGCCTCTCAAACTGGGGAGAATTTGCACTGGCTCGGGTGCTGTAGCCAAAGGGATTGGCTGGCCTTTGGGGACCTTCCCTGACGCCAGCTTTCCTCAAATCCCTTTGTCTGAAGAGAGTAGGGGATAGTAGCAGAAGCGGCAGCAACAGTAGAGGGGGTGGAAGGGGAATTAATAACAGCAAACAGCAGCAGTCGTAAACTGTAACAGCAGTAGCAACAGTAGAGGGGGTAGAAGGGGAATTAATAACAGCAAACAGCAGCAGTCGTAAACTGTAACAGCAATAGCAGAAGTAGCAACAGTAGCATCACCGAGGTGACTCAGCAGCAGTGCAGTGTCTCCTCGGTTGGTTGCCTCCTGACAGCCTAGCATAGATTCGCTCCCCTTGGACTGCTGGTCTCGGATTCTGCGACCTGGATAAGCCGGGGTGTGGCTGCGAATTGGGATTCGGAATGAGCGGCGTGGGAGCAATGCCACTGTACGGCCCAGAAGATGGAACAGCAAAAAACAAAAACAGTAACAGTAGCAAAATGTAAAGTAACTAGTAAGTAATTTGTATTTGAACGTGAATGTGTTTGTGGGAACATAAGGGGTTGTGCACATAATCGAGAAAAAGCGGATAGCTGGTCCTATATGTTTATATGGGTTTCAGCGCGGAAATTGCGGATGGATTTCTGCATACAAGCTTATGTGCAAAATTATGTAGGCTACATGCGCCTTCAAGTTTTCTCATTTCCAGATTTGTTTTATGCCTATTGCAGATGGGATATGCGGATGTGTTTCCGCATAGGTGAAGACGGGGTAAAAAGCCCTTGGGCGGGTAAGAATCCCATGCCAATTATCTCATGAAATGAAGCAAATCTCAGTCACAATTTGCCCATGAGACGATTGTTAATGTTTAGCATTCGTCTCATGGGCAAATTTGACTGAAATTTGCTTTATTTCATGAGATAATTGGCATGGGCTTCTTAACCGCCCATGGGTTTTTTACCCCGTCTTCCCCTATATATTTGTGCACACACCTTAAAGTCCGTTTTGGTCATTATTTAGCCATGATTTAGCCACTCACCGCAAAAACCTGGTGGAAAGGGTACCATTTGAGGTGAAATCCTCTACGTCGGTTCCAGGCAGGGATGGGGGTGGAGAGCTTGCTGAGGTACATGGAGAGAGTGATTCCAGAGCAGAACACACTGAAACAGAATTTTTTTCTCTTTTTTTTAATACTTTCCTTGACAGGAGAGTTCCGCAATTTTGGAACAACCGTCTTTGTCCTATTCAAATGTCCTGTTTTTTAAACTCATTTTACAGGCAATGTTTCTAAAACAAACTGTAAAGGAGAGTTCTGCAATTTGGAACAACTGTGTTTGTCCTATTCAAATGTCCTATTTTCAAAATGTATATTACAGGCAATGTTTGTCAAATAAACTGTAAAGGAGAGTTCTGCAATTTTATAACAACTGTCTGTGTCCTATTCAAATGTCCAATTTTCAAAATGTATATTATAGGAGCAATGTTTGTAAAATAAACTGTTAAGAACGTGAAATGTTTGTTCATTTTGAGTACTAGAAAGCACACAGCTATTGATCACCGAAACGGACAACTGCTCTTTTCCCTTATGAAATATTGTGTCGGCTGAATGCAGCGAGGAGACCAGTGAAAACTGGAACACGGACACATGTGTATCCATTGTGGCCTTATGGCCAGGGAACGTCGAAGAAGAAAAAGAAAAGACGAACGAACGAAACTTTTTTTTATAAAGAGTAATGAGATAAGTATGCATACTTTGTTTTACACCCAGCCCTCACGAAGAACTCACATGAAGGCCACGGGCCAGTTGGTCTCGCAGAACTTGACGGTGACCTTGTAGATGTAGAGGCCGACCAGGGTGATGGCGGGCACGATGGTGATGGGCCCGATGAACCTCAGCATGAATCCCACCAGACCTGTCACCCCCATGGCGAAGTGGAGTCCCCCGGCCACCATCAGACTGCCACACAGCTGACACACAGGAATGCATTACACAGCTGACACACAGGAATGCATTACACAGCTGACACACAGGAATGCATTACACAGCTGACACACAGGAATGCATTACACAGCTGACACACAGGAATGCATGACACAGCTGACACACAGGAATGCATGACACAGCTGACACACAGGAATGCATGACACAGCTGACACACAGGAATGCATGACACAGCTGACACACAGGAATGCATGACACAGCTGACACACAGGAATGCATGACACAGCTGACACACAGGAATGCATGACACAGCTGACACACAGGAATGCATGACACAGCTGACACACAGGAATGCATGACACAGCTGACACACAGGAATGCATGACACAGCTGACACACAGGAATGCATGACACAGCTGACACACGGGAATGCATGACACAGCTGACACACAGGAATGCATGACACAGCTGACACACGGGAATGCATGACACAGCTGACACACAGGAATGCATGACACAGCTGACACACAGGAATGCATGACACAGCTGACACACAGGAATGCATGACACAGCTGACACACAGGAATGCATGACACAGCTGACACACAGGAATGCATGACACAGCTGACACACAGGAATGCATTACACAGCTGACACACAGGAATGCATTACACAGCTGACACACAGGAATGCATTACACAGCTGACACACAGGAATGCATGACAAACCATGGTGATGGGGCCCATGAACCTCAGCATGAAGCCCACCTGACCTGTCACCCCCATGGCGAAGTGGAGTCCCCCGGCCACCATCAGACTGCCACACAGCTGACACACAGGAATGCATTACACAGCTGACACACAGGAATGCATTACACAGCTGACACACAGGAATGCATGACACAGCTGACACACAGGAATGCATGACACAGCTGACACACAGGAATGCATGACACAGCTGACACACAGGAATGCATGACACAGCTGACACACAGGAATGCATTACACAGCTGACACACAGGAATGCATGACACAGCTGACACACATGAATGCATGGGAATGCATTACACAGCTGACACACAGGAATGCATTACACAGCTGACACACAGGAATGCATGACACAGCTGACACACAGGAATGCATGACACAGCTGACACACAGGAATGCATGACACAGCTGACACACAGGAATGCATGACAAACCATGGTGATGGGGCCGATGAACCTCAACATGAAGCCCACCTGACCCGTCACCCCCATGGCGAAGTGGACCCCCCCCCCCCCCCCCCCCCCGGCCACCATCAGACTGCCACACAGCTGACACACAGGAATGCATGACACAGCTGACACACAGGAATGGCGAATGTTCGCAATGTTGTTTAAACAGATGTGGGGAAATTGATGCTGGTCTGAGCTAAAATGTGTTTAAAGGCACATACCCGTCAGCCCGACAAATCGACAAATTACCATTATTTTGCTTATGTTTTGAAGCTTTAAATGTACTTTTCCCATTTTACATGCGCTATGAGAGCTGGGGCAGTATTTATAGATATTTTTAAACAATTTTGTAACGTTATTGGATCATAGATCTTCCTCAAAGCAATTTGCTTGAGCCATAGTTAATAATTTTCATATACGAATTTCACTGTGAAAGAAACATATTTTTTACCAAAGTTTGCATAGACGAAGTATCAAAGAACGCTACGTCAGTTCGAGTTTTTAAGAAGTAGGCCTCCTCGAAATCGGACGCTGGTACTGACCATCGTTTGGATCTGTAGGCCTACACTATTTTCTGTCAGCTTTGGCATTTTAGTTTACATATGAGTAGTCTGCATGCATTTTAGAACAATATTCCTGAGTCTACCTGTGGTTGGTTCAGCATAAGATTGCAAGGGGGTCGTATCAAAGTTGCAGCGTGTGCCGTGAGCTCTGCGATTTTTTTTACTGCAACTTGTGGTATAACACTAGTTGTAGCAACTAATTTGTCGTAGCGTGTGCCGAAGCCTTTACTGTCATCTACTTATCTTTCTGCCTTACCGGTCCATTCTCCTGCCTTTTTTTTTCTTTCAAGAAACACTTTCAAAGAGAGTTGCTCCAGCCGAAGTCAGACTTGCTGGGCCTAACTATTTCTTAGGCGCATAACGGCAGCATGACGCATCTGCGCTCATAATAGACAGGAGACTGTCTGAGCGATCGAAGAAGAAGATGAAGAAAATAGTTGAGAGAGAGAGAGAGAGAGAGAGAGAGATAAACAGAGAGAGAGAGAGAGAGAGAGAGAGAGAGAGAGAGAGAGAGAGAGAGAGAGAGAGAGAGAGAGAGAGAGAGAGAGAGAGAGAGAGAGAGAGAGAGAGAGACAGAGAGAGAGACTGGGAGAGAAGTTTGGAGGGAGGGGGGCAGTCTCACCTGACGCATGCGGTGGTAGATGAACTCTTTGGGCACTGGCAGCAGAGAATCATCCGTGATGGTCAGGTTTGTGCTGCTGTTGCTGTAGTAGGCCACTGCAAAACGTAAAATGGAGAGAGAAAAAAATGATTGAAATCCAGCCAGTAGTTTTTTTCTTCTTTTTTTTTTTTTTGGGGGGGGGGGGGGGGGTTGTCGTTTGACACTAGACACACAGACAGACAAATAAAAACATACTCTTTGTTCCACGTCTGTGGACCGAAGACAATGAGGGGTGGGGGCTTATGCGAATAAACAAGTCTATTAATGTTTGGCTTTTCGTCTGAAGAAAGAAATATACTGACCGGCAAAAGAAACTACACACGTGCATCTTATATGCGCATAAAAGAACGGCTCATTTCAAATTTTGCAGATGTCGAATTCAATTATTTGTGTGCACCCAAAATCGTACGTTTTATTGCACTGATCATCCGGGTTTGTCCCCTGAAGTCGGAGTATGGCCGCCCATGTGGCGGGGGCCTTTAAAAGCAGCCCTACACGTAATCTTCCCACCCAAGGCCATGCGAAATGTTCACGTGGCACTGGGTGTGCCCCCAGAGTGTGCTCGGGAACGCAAAGCAACAAACAACAACAACAACAACAACATCCGTGTTCAAGTATTAGTATGTTTGTCTGTCAATATGTATATCATGTAGGTCCTATATATCTGTTCCAAATCTACGTTTCAACGCTTTGGGTGTATACTATTATGCTAAGGAACTAATCGGTTGCTATAATGGTCAAAGATGACTTTACAACTAAATGGAAGAAGAAGAAGAACCAACATGCATTAAAAATAAAAATAAATCAAGTAAAGTATGTGAAAGTAGTCCAGGAATGCTCCTGAAATCAGCAATGAAAACGTTGACTGAAAACGTCTTCAGAAATAGTCATCTTGTCATCCTTGCAATACAAATGTCTGCTTGCATTGGTGACAGATAGAATAGAAACATGACAATGGATAGACTTGCAATACTAATTTTAAAAAAGCTCCACCCCTCACCCTCTAATACACATACACGTACACGTACACATGGCAATATGGGGTCACCACATCATTCAGGCGTGGACTTGGGCAATATGGGGTCACCACATCATTCAGGCGTGGACTTGGGCAATATGGGGTCACCACATCATTCAGGCGTGCACTTGGGCAATATGGGGTCACCACATCATTCAGGCGTGCACTTGGGCAATATGGGGTCACCACATCATTCAGGCGTGGACTTGGGCAATATGGAGTCACCACATCATTCAGGCGTACACTTGGGCAATATGGGGTCATCACATCATTCAGGCGTACACTTGGGCAATATGGGGTCACCACATCATTCAGGCGTACACTTGGGCAATATGGGGTCACCACATCATTCAGGCGTACACTTGGGCAATATGGGGTCACCACATCATTCAGGCGTACACTTGGGCAATATGGGGTCACCACATCATTCAGGCGTACACTTGGGCAATATGGGGTCACCACATCATTCAGGCGTGGACTTGGGCAATATGGGGTCACCACATCATTCAGGCGTACACTTGGGCAATATGGGGTCATCACATCATTCAGGCGTACACTTGGGCAATATGGGGTCACCACATCATTCAGGCGTACACTTGGGCAATATGGGGTCACCACATCATTCAGGCGTACACTTGGGCAATATGGGGTCACCACATCATTCAGGCGTACACTTGGGCAATATGGGGTCACCACATCATTCATTCAGGCGTACACTTGGGCAATATGGGGTCACCACATCATTCAGGCGTACACTTGGGCAATATGGGGTCACCACATCATTCAGGCGTACAGATGGGTTGTATGAGGAATGGGATCATTCAGGCGTACACTTGGGCAATATGGGGATACCAGGCGTACACTTGGGCAATATGGGGTCACCACATCATTCAGGCGTGGGGGGGTACTTTTGGCACTTGGGCAATATGGGTTCACCACATCCTTCAGGAAGTACACTTGGGCTTATGGGGTCTTCACATCATTCAGGCGTACACTTGGGCACTATGGGGTTTTCACATCATTCAGGCGTACACTTGGGCAATATGGGGTCATCTACTATCTTTCTGCCTTACACCGGTCCATTCTCCTCCTGCCTTTTTTCACGAAACGCTTTCAAAAACATTTCCTCCTCCAGCCGAAGTCGGACTTGCTGGGTCCTAACTATTTCTTAGTTAGGCGCATAACGGCAGCATGACGCATCTGCGCTCATAATTGACAGGGAAACTGTCTGAGCGATAGAAGAAGAAGAAGAAGAAGAAACAACCGAAACGTACAACGTGAGGTCATTTCAGGAAGGAGAGAATTTGGCACTTTCGCCAATCTTGTAGTTTATACACCCCCCTCATGTTTACGACATTTTCGCCAATCTTGTAGTTTATACACACACCTCGTGTTTACGACACTTTCGCCCATCTTGTAGTTTATACATACCCCTCGTGTATACCACATCACGCACGCGCACGCACGCACGCACCCCAGACCCCCCCCCAACCCCCCCCACACACACACACACACAATCCATGCCCGGTCCATCCTGGTCACAACGCTTTCAAAAACATCATTCCCTTTCTTTTATTTGTCTCTCACATCCCCCCCATCCCCTTTTGGGGGGGGCCTTCGAAAAAACTCCAGCTATACATTAGGCAAAAATTGTACTTTTCGACATTCCCCCGCATGTTTACGACCCCTCAATAATCTGTATACAGTAGAACCTCCCTTATAACGCTTCCCATTATAAGACTCCCTTCCACATAAGACCTACTTCTCTGAGACACTGCCCTTCTGTGTATTAAAATTACCTCCCTTATAAGACCCCTTCCTTATAAGACCTCATTTTGGATGTTTTTTGAAGGTCTTAATACTGTACCACTGTATTATAATAATATGTATATGAGCTGGCAATTGGCAAGTGTCAGTCCCTCTTAAAAAACATTCAGGGACCGACCCCTCTGCATACGATTCCATACTTCAGACAGTAATGGCGGGTTTATACTAAACATGTCAACAATCAAAATGAACAAACGACACAATAAATTGAGCTGAATCGTATGATGTAGAAAGTACGGGGAGGGTGGGTTGAGGGAACATAAAAAGGGAGTGGGGGGGGGGGGGGAGTCGGAAACATAAAAGCATCTTGCTAATCAAATGATACTCAAAACGGTACTCCTATACCTTACTTTTGTACAGACATTTACACTTAAACAAACAAACAAACAAACAAACAAAAGGAACGTGAAGCAGACAACAAAGTCAGACAGACAGACAGACAGGCAAACACAGAGTATATAGCTACCCAGGTCCTGCTGGGAGGGGCATTTCCATTCCTCCATGGCCATCATCGCAAAGAGGGGGATGATGTACGTGGTGGAGGGCCCCTGGAAAATGGGCAACCTGCAAACAAAAGAGGTCTTTAACCCTTTCACCGCCAGCCATAATTCAGCTAAAAAATTCCAGTAAATTTACCTGGATAGAGAACAAAATCCATCTGCAGTATTGGGGATTTTCTGTGACATATATAAAATAAGGTCTATCCTTACTTCCCCAAACTAAGACAATAGGGTCTTTGGATAATAGACCCCAATCTGATGCCTTTTAGTGACATAGGTGTTAAATCACTGTGGTGCTAAAATGCGACTTTGGCGGTGAAAGGGTTAATCGAAAACACAATTGCATTGAACTTATGGTAAGGTGGGGCAAGACGCCCCCCTCCCTCCCTCCCTCCATCCCTACGCAAGGAATCTTTTCCTCTTCTCTTTGAACTCACTACATACATTTGGTATTGAATGTCAACGATAGAGACCCAGCCACGCTACAACGTATCTAACCGTTTACAATTTGAAAGAATCATTCGCACGCAAGAGTCAGGACCTTTGGGTTCTTTTTTTGTTGTTGAGAGAGACGGGGACACAATGAGGGTGACACATAGAGACGGGGGCACGTTAAATTGATCCCGTGGCGGGTCCGTCCGTGAGGAAGTTTGTAGCCAACTGCTATCTCACCGAACAAGCAAGGTCTTGAATTGACCATCGATAATCTTTGCTATTTTTCGTGCATAAAACCCTCCTTTGCAAAAGTCCTGTTGGCAAAGCAAATTGGTTAAAATATACGGATGTAGACCTCCTACCTGATGCCCAGAGTGGTCATGGTGAAGGTGGACAGTCCGATCATCATGAAGGTGGTGGTCAGCAGCAGCGTCTTGAACTGACCATCGTCACGGCCACAGGCCACCTCGGACACCAGAGCCGACACTGACAGGGCCATTGACACGGGCAGAAGGCCTTGCTATGTAGGAGAGGAATGATTTGAGAGCTTTTGAGAGAGGCACAGCTAGAGAGAGGAAATGAAATGAGGTGAACAGAGAGAGAGAGAGAGAAAGAGAGAGAGAGAGAGAGAGAGAGAGAGAGAGAGAGAGAGACAGAGAGAGAGAGAGAGAGAGAGAGAGAGAGAGAGAGAGAGAGAGAGAGAGGTCCTGGGGGGGGGGGGAGATGACACTGACTGGGCCATTAACACTGGCACCAGACCTTGCTGCAGGGAAGAAATCATTCGATAATGTATAAGATAGTGAACTGAAACGTTTATTGCTGTATACAAAGCCCGTTAGGAAGAGAGGGACATAGGGAATAGGAAACTTCATCAACAAAATCGAAAAAAGCCCAAACCATGTCATTGCAAAACAGAAAATGCATCGCGACATTGAAATCACTTCGCGGAAATACTGTTGCGATCGACGAGCATTTCATCGCCACTGTCGCCTCTTGGCACCACAATCATTTTACACCCATGTCACTAAAAGGCATCAATTGTTCTTAATCTTAGGAGGTAAGGATAGGCCCTATTGTATGTATGTCAGAGAGGAATCCGCAATATTGCAGATGAAATCTTTTCTCTACCCGGGTATTTTGGCTGAAAAATGACTGGCGTTGAAAGGGCTAAAATGTCATTCAAAGAATCGATGGAATTCGATGGTAGTATAGCACTGGTTACGTTGGGTTTCGATCGATCCTGTTTTTCTGACTTAATGCTGTTTCTAAAGTCTTCTCTATAAAGTGAAGTAAGGGAAAGTAGCTGTCTAAAATTAACTCCCTTCACCAACGTTATTTGCGGCCCCAATTCGCCTAGCAAAGCATAAGCAACAGCCACGTTGAGACAGACCCAGGTTCATCGCATCTTCAAGATAATCACTGTCCGTCTTCTCTTGAGGACTTGAGGACAGCTGGTGGTAGGGAAGGTCCCCAAAGGCCAACTAATCCCTTGGTTGCAGCACTTAGAGTCAAACATAGAAATAGTGAGACGATGATATAATAAAGTAAAGAAAGGTAACTCTCTCTGTAATTAACTCTCTCCACCAAAGTTATTTACAGCACCAAGTTGCTTAGCAAAGTATAAACAACAGCCACATTCTATCGAGGCATACCAGTTTGTTCTGAAGTATACACAACAGCCACATTCCATCGAGGCATACCAGTTTGTTCTGAAGTATACACAACAGCCACATTCCATCGAGGCATACCAGTTTGTTCTGGGTATAAACAACAGCCACATTCCATCGAGGCATACCAGTTTGTTCTGAGTATAAACAACAGCCACATTCCATCGAGGCATACCAGTTTGTTCTGAAGTATAAACAACAGCCACATTCCATCGAGGCATACCAATTTGTTCTGAAGTATAAACAACAGCCACATTCCATCGAGGCATACCAGTTTGTTCTGAAGTATAAACAACAGCCACATTCCATCAGCCACATTCCATCGAGGCATACCAATTTGTTCTGAAGTATAAACAACAGTCACATTCCATCGAGGCATACCAATTTGTTCTGAAGTATAAACAACAGCCACATTCCATCGAGGCATACCAGTTTGTTCTGAAGTATAAACAACAGCCACATTCCATCGAGGCATACCAGTTTGTTCTGAAGTATACACAACAGCCACATTCCATCGAGGCATACCAGTTTGTTCTGAAGTATAAACAACAGCCACATTCCATCGAGGCATACCAGTTTGTTCTGAAGTATAAACAACAGCCACATTCCATCGAGGCATACCAGTTTGTTCTGAAGTATAAACAACAGCCACATTCCATCGAGGCATACCAGTTTGTTCTGAAGTATAAACAACAGCCACATTCCATCGAGGCATACCAGTTTGTTCTGAAGTATAAACAACAGCCACATTCCATCGAGGCATACCAATTTGTTCTGAAGTATAAACAACAGCCACATTCCATCGAGGCATACCAATTTGTTCTGAAGTATAAACAACAGCCACATTCCATCGAGGCATACCAATTTGTTCTGAAATATACACAACAGCCACATTCCATCGAGGCATACCAGTTTGTTCTGAAGTATAAACAACAGCCACATTCCATCGAGGCATACCAATTTGTTCTGAAGTATAAACAACAGCCACATTCCATCGAGGCATACCAGTTTGTTCTGAAGTATAAACAACAGCCACATTCCATCGAGGCATACCAGTTTGTTCTGAAGTATAAACAACAGCCACATTCCATCGAGGCATACCAGTTTGTTCTGAAGTATAAACAACAGCCACATTCCATCGAGGCATACCAGTTTGTTCTGAAGTATAAACAACAGCCACATTCCATCGAGGCATACCAGTTTGTTCTGAAGTATAAACAACAGCCACATTCCATCGAGGCATACCAGTTTGTTCTGAAGTATAAACAACAGTCACATTCCATCGAGGCATACCAGTTTGTTCTGAAGTATAAACAACAGCCACATTCCATCGAGGCATACCAGTTTGTTCTGAAGTATAAACAACAGCCACATTCCATCGAGGCATACCAGTTTGTTCTGAAGTATAAACAACAGTCACATTCCATCGAGGCATACCAGTTTGTTCTGAAGTATAAACAACAGCCACATTCCATCGAGGCATACCAATTTGTTCTGAAGTATAAACAACAGCCACATTCCATCGAGGCATACCAGTTTGTTCTGAAGTATAAACAACAGCCACATTCCATCGAGGCATACCAGTTTGTTCTGAAGTATAAACAACAGCCACATTCCATCGAGGCATACCAGTTTGTTCTGAAGTATAAACAACAGCCACATTCCATCGAGGCATACCAGTTTGTTCTGAAGTATAAACAACAGCCACATTCCATCGAGGCATACCAGTTTGTTCTGAAGTATAAACAACAGCCACATTCCATCGAGGCATACCAGTTTGTTCTGAAGTATAAACAACAGCCACATTCCATCGAGGCATACCAATTTGTTCTGAAGTATAAACAACAGCCACATTCCATCGAGGCATACCAATTTGTTCTGAAGTATAAACAACAGTCACATTCCATCGAGGCATACCAGTTTGTTCTGCGTTGTGTGTTGTTTAAGTGTAACATAATTCAAGACTAGAAGGCTATGCCATTCTTGAATTGATGTTGATTTGTTTGTGCACTAATTCTCTTCACCACTGCTGTTGCGTATGATGAAATTCTGCTTAACGCCCTCCGGTCCGGAACAGACACATATGGGACATCAGTAGATATAAAGATGGTGGGAACGATCCTGGAGGCAATGCCCGAAGGCAGTGCAACACCAGTTAAGTCCCGAAGTTTTTAACAATACAGATGTGTATACCGTATGACTGCTGTTGAGTACTGTGTGGGTGATAGTCATATAGGCAGTCCTGGGTCGTCCTTTTAATTGAGGATAGACCCTTGGTCTGTCTCAATGTGGCTGTTGTTTATATTTTGCTAGGCGACTTGGTGCCGTAAATAACTTTGGTGAAGGTAGTTAATTACAGAGAGAGTTACCTTTCTTTACAGAGTCATAGTGGTTCCACAAAAAACCCACCTAAACTGTACGTTGATTTTCCATTACTGAAGAAAACCATTTTACTGTACAGCTGTCACTGAACTCTTTGCCCCATGACTTCTGGCTAATGTCCGGTTCATTGGCAATACAATCAACGCATTGATTCTGTCCATGCACAACCAAGATGAAGAAGAAGAAGAAAAAAGAAGTGTCGATGAAGGGCACATCCCATATAGACCAGGGGCGGACCTGGGGCCCATTAGAGGGGGAGTTACAAATAAGGGCGGGGGTCTGGAGGCCGGCGTAGGCCCCCGGTGGGGTCCAGGGACAACGCCCTTGGTTGGAGTCAGGGGGCGTTGAAGCTGAAGCATCTTTAACAAAATAAAGTGCCAAACTTCTTTTAAATTGTACCTTAGAACGACAAAAACAGTAACTTAGTAAGTATGAATCTCTGTCTTTCTTTTTTTTCTTTCTCTTTCTCTTCTTCTTTTTTTGGTGGGGAGGGGCTTGTTACAGAACCCAGGTACCCCCCCCCCCCACCTGGATCCGGCCCTGTAGACACATGCATGCACACACGGACGCACACACTGGAAAACAACACACTCACATAACCCTGCACACATTACATACCTGCAATGCGAACAGCAGCACCAGACGTAGAGGCGGGGATTCGCTGACTTTGTAATACAACCGTTTCTCTGTCGTCTGCTCCACCTCAATCACCTCGTCGTCTGCTCCTTTGAGGCCTTCACCCCTGCAGCCCTCGGCAGATCCCTTGTCAAAGATGGCTGACGGGTCTGTTGCCAGTGGGCTGTACGTGTGGCTTGGTGCGCCTTTGTTGCTGAAACCAGCTTCTAATACGCGGGTCTCTCCATTTTGGGTAGTTTGCGGTATTTCGATGTTGTTGTTGCCACCTCCGTCCATTGTTCTCAGTAGGCAACTACAAGGGACTGTGGACATTAACAACGTAAACATGATAGTGAGCAATTGTTTTTTAAACTTTGTGGATTATGAGTTTGGGGGCAGTGAGTGGATGCCTCGTGCCTCCATACGGGGAGCTGGACGACCTCGCCCCCTTCTTCTTCTTCTTTCTTTGAACAACCACCATCATCTTTTTCAGTATGGTTCTGTTGTTGTACTAACAACTCCACGAGTTCCCCCATCTTCTGGAAGTTCTGTGCTTGTAGCTTCCTCTAATCTGCCACGCTCTTTGACTCTGCCTTTTCCATTTGCTTTCTTTTATGCACTATCTTTCTGACTTAGTGGCCCATTCTCCTGCCTTTTCCATTTGCTTTCTTTTATGCACTATCTTTCTGACTTAGTGGCCCATTCTCCTGCCTTTGCCCTCCAAAAAATCTTCAAAGTAACTTTTCTCCTTTGAGCTCCTCCGAAATCGGAATGTGTCGACTGTACGCAGCGGGGAGACCAGTGAAAACTGAAAACAGACACCTACGTACTTTACCCATTATGGCCTTTCCGCCTGGGAACGCAGAAGAAGAAGAAGAAGAAAAAGAAGAAGAAGAAGATGATTTTGAGTTTACGGTTTTGTGTTCATTACACACGGAAACCTCATGTGCGTATATCTGCAAACAAGAGGCAAAGCTTTCAAGGCTCACGTCTGATTTTTATTACTATAGCAGGCATGGGAATTCCCATGACAATTCCCATGCCTGTATAGAGAGAATACTGTTATGTAGACACTTGTGCATCTGAAAACAGAATTAATTTTTATTTTACTGTGTAAATTAACTTATTTCTGTGCATTAAATTACCCCTACCCCTTTCTTTAAAATGTAATTATATGTATGTTTATATATGCGCATGTAACATAGTGGAGCCCTATTTTTATTTTTGGCAAACAAGTAAAATTGAAAAGCATATTGACCAAGCTTTCAGAAAAACATAGTGACCAATCCCCCCCCCACCCCCACTCCCCACCCGCCGGGGTAAGGGGTGTCTACGGACACCTGTAGTAGGCCTACAGTCTTTGCCTGTAGGTCTAAGCC
>CM065704.1:4632923-4694574 GCA_017654935.2 Phymorhynchus buccinoides
GTAGTTATTGAAGGGAAAACTTCAAGGTCAAAGTCAGAACGCCAATAATTTATGTTCGGGTGTCTTTCACTCAAGGTGAAACACTGCCACACAAAATGTAAAGCAATTCTGTAAAGCAAAAAATGTGAATGATATGCCTAAAACAAGAATTTATAGACCCTAACCACTTTCAAGATCTACCGATGTCCTTGACCTTGACCTTACTCGGTACACCATATTCAGAACTACCAAAAGTCAATGCACATGCATACCAAGTTTGAAGTCTGTAAATCCAATAGTGTGAAAGATATGGCCCGTAAACGAAATTTTGGTTTTCAAGGTCATACGTCAAGGTCAAGGTCAGCATGGTCACAATTTGTATATGGGACCGTCTGTGTACCATGATACACCACCACACAAGCTTAGGTTTTCAAGGTCATACCTCAAGGTCAAGGTCAGCACGGTCACAATTTTTATATGGGACTATCTGTGTACCATGATACACCACCACCACACAACATTTGAAGCAATTCTGTTCAGTGGTACAGGTGTTACAGGGCGGACAGACAGACAGAAATACACACACACGCACGCACGCGCGCACACACACACATACACACACACACACACACACACACACACACAGCAAGAATTTTATTATATAGGTATAGATGTACTCTTTGCCCCCCCTGTATGGCTTGGGGGTGCGTGGGTGTTGGGGGGGGGGGGGGGGGGGGGGAATTATAGCACGTCCATTGATAGTGAAGTTATAGAGGCATAATAGGTGTACAAGTTCTGCCAAGTATCTTTCCGTGATTTAAATTATTATTATTATTCTGTGTTCTCAGGCCATATGGCCATAATGGGTAAGGTACGTATATGTGTCCGGTTTTCAGGTTTCACTGGTCTCCCCGCTGCGCACAGCCGACACATTCCGATTTCGCCAGCTCAAAGGAGAAAAATTGGTAAAGATAGGCTGAAAATGTTCATAAAATACAGCTTCATGTTTGGTAAGAAAGGCAAAAACGGAAAATGGAATTAACCGAGAAATGTAGGGGAGTGGCACATCTTGACCTTTACCGAAAAATTAATTGGAAGATTGATTTTGACACTGAAAAGGCAGGGGAATGGACCAATAAGTCAGAAATATCGTAGTAGATGATAGAAAGCAAAGGGAAAAGGCAGAGTCAATTAAAGAGAGTGGCAGATTAGAGGAAGTTTCAAGCACAGAACTTCCAGAAGGTGGGGGAACTATTCTTACGAAAGACTCCCCGGTATCCCCACGGGGAGCGTGATTTAAATAAAACTGTTTGGCTCAGTAGCATAGACTGCATTGCATTGGGCATTGGGCTGCATTGCGTGTAATCATGAGGGCGTCTTAGACAGTCAACACGGGTAGTAGATTAGGCATGGGGGACTGTCCGGCAATTTCATTGATAAATTATCTGGTTTAAATGTTTTATTTTCCAAATCAACATGAACAACAACTATGACATAACTGAAGCAACAACAAGCAGAGCTTATGGCGTGCTCAGTTCAAAACGAATTACACAGTATAAACATTGGCGGAATTTTACCAGGAAATACAAAATAAATTATCTGCTGCTCATCGATCAGTAGTCAAAGGTTGTGATATGGAGCAGATTGTTAAGTTCACTCTCTTCCTATACAGTTGATTATTGTATTGTTGTTGATAAGCACACATACACTTGACGCACACACGCACGCGCACAAACACGCACGCACGCGCACGCGCGCACACACACACATACGCATGTACACACACACACACACACACACACACACACACACACACACACACACACACACACACACACACACACACACACACACACACACACACACACACACACACACACACACACACACACACACACACACACACACACACACACACACACACACACACTTTACAAACACAAACATCCCGCATTGAGCTGATCATCCCAGCAGCAAGTCCTTCATACAAGATCCTGATTAGTTGGAAAACCCCCCATGTCGTAAGCGTCATAATCATCAAATTGTTGATGGAGGATGCTATATGCAAGAAGAAGAACCTCTCCCCACCCAATCCCTGCATTTTAATTAATTGATTTATTTTTCTTTTAATTATTTTTTAAGTCTAATATCAAATTAAATTTAAATTGAATTAAATCAATCAAACAAACAATCAATCAATCAATCTCTTCCTTGTTCCTCCTCACCATTGGCCTTCCTCAACTGTAGGTATAGTAAGATCACATTGTGACAATGGGATTTTCATACATATATCTTGCCTTCAGACAACACACACAAGAAAAAGAAGAAGAAAAAAAAAGAAGAAAAAAAAAAAAGAAGAAGAAGAAGAAGAAGAAAAAGAGAAGAGAGAGAGAGAGAGAGAGAGAGAGAGAGAGAGAGAGAGAGAGAGAGAGAGAGAGAGAGAGAGAGAGAGAGAGAGAGAGAGAGAGAGAGAGAGAGAGACTCGAGAGAGAGAGAGAGAGAGAGAGAGGGAGAGAATGACAATGACAATGACAATTGTTTATTCATTAAGGCCTTTGCCCCTCAGGGGGTGAGAGAGGGAGAGAGAGAGAGAGAGAGAGAGAGAGAGAGAGAGAGAGAGAGAGAGAGAGAGAGAGAGAGAGAGAGAGAGAGAGAGAGAGAGAGTTGAATACTGTCTTCTGAGGCAGGCTGTGCAACGTATTTGTTAAGGATCTGGTATTTAGATGTTATTTAACTACTTCCGATTTTAAATGGCGGGCATGAGTGTCTGCCGGTATCATTGAAATCGGTCTTAGTAGGCTATTTCCACTGTTCTTCGAGGGATTTTGTTACCTCCTTCCTGTCCTGTCTGCATTTGATCATGGCTCGCAGACAACTGGTATGGTTATGGATGATGTCTGGAGACCTAGCCCGGCCCCAACCCAGCCTAAAGCTGGGCCAGGCCCACAGTCGCCAGACCAGAAGAGAGAGAAGCAAAAATAGTTGTAGTCAATCAGAAAGAGACCAGGGGGGAGGGAGGGGAGAATCGACGTTTAGGGGGACGGGGGGGAGAAGTTGCGGTGGTTGAATCAGATTTGGGAGCTGAGTCTGGACCTGAAGAGGTCCAGGGACCCAGCTTCCAGTTCCACCGTCTCCTGGGGACAGGCAGCCAACTTCATCAGGCTGAAGATTCTGCTGCACTTTCACTTTGGGGGGTAGTCTAGTAGTAGTAAGAAGATTATTACACATACAGGGATCAATCTTGTCACAGGACATCATAGGTCATTTGACCAGTTTGAAGAAAATATAATAGGTCATTTTCATAAAACGATGTCATAATGTAAAAAAAAAAAATAAAAAAATATACAAAGTTCTGGAGTGCAACTAAAACTTTTTTCTAGGACACTGTTGCAATCAATCACATAGTTTCACAGACTGCATGTTCAAAGAATGACATGAGATCAGTTTTGTTTTGTTTTATTTTTTATATTAATTTTTTGGCATAAGAAAAGCTAGTACAGTACTATGCTATGTGTAATGACACTTAATAGGGCAATTATTTTTACAGTCTATTGTTTGACCTAAGTCAATCTGATCACTTATGGAATCAGTCACAGCGCGCATCAAAATCCTTAAACTGTTAAAGTTGCTAACACGCATAAGTCATATGACCTCTTGCCTGCGAAAACAATAGGTCATTTCAAAATTTTATCAGTCAATGACATGACTGGTGCTAAGAATAATCCCTGCACATACTTGTATTACACATACTGACATAGTATGCCAATTTTGTGATTTTCTCAAATGTTCAGGTGCGGGGAGGGTTGGACGAAATGCTGGAGGGGGAGTCGCCGGCACCCAGGGAGAAAGAGACGGTTCAGACGTTCAAGAGACGCAGCATGAACATCGACCTGCAGAAATGTATCCTTTGATTTTGAAATCTACGCTGAAGTGTTCGTGTGTTATAGTTTTATACTGTTAACGAAATTGAACAAAGGGGGAACACTCTAATTAACTCCCCTCCACCAAAGTTGATTACAATACCAATCATCTAGCAATGCGTGGATCAGAGCCAAAATATTTTTGCTGGACACATCCCGTCTTCTGGGTTTAGTATAGTTTATTCAGTTGTGTTGCTCCTAATCCTATGCCGATCATTCATTGCGATTCCCAACTAAATGAACTATTCAGTCTCACCCGTTTGTCAACATTTTCTGTTTAGTTTTAACTTTAGATATATTTTTGTAGTCACATTAAAAGGCCCAGGGGTCTCCGTCTGTGGGGAAAAAAAATTACCTTATACTATAGTCAGGAAATATGGTAAAAACATTGATACACTGATACATGCTTTAAAAAAATGTTCATGACATTTTTATCAATGTCGACGCTGTTCTTTTTCTTCTGATTGGGGATGTTTATCCTGCCCCACGCCCAAAGTCTTCGTTTAGACTGCTATTGGCACACAGGATGCATGCTTTGTGAGTTCATATCTTCCATTCCTCAGGCACACACGGCCTACTTGTACCGAATAGTGGAATGGGCTTTAATGTGCGCGCAAATGCGTGCGTTTGCTCACAGGACCTCGGTTTTAGGTCCCATCCGAAGGACCAGGAAATAAGAGTAAAGTATCTTTCCCAAGAATGCGACACCGTGACCAGCTGGGTTCAAACCAGCGCACTCGCAAACCCGTTGGATTACGAGCAGTTTTATAGGTTAGTTAATTCATTGATTGAGTACTGATTTGTTGATTGAAAAAGTATCATGGGACCAGAATGGAAAATCAATTTTAGCCTAAGAATTGTGATGGAGTGCTTCAACAAACTTACAAAGGCAGCCAATTTGAAATATAAAATGACAGTTGAGGTGGTTTGTTGGATACTGCATTTTAACACTAAAATGACATGTGATACTTTTAGTGGTAGTTTTGTATGTGTTACTTGTGTATATCATGTGTGTGCACATGTTTATTTTATTGTCTTTTTAATCTAACAAACCAACAAACTTTCCATTTCACTTGCAACAATTTTAATGGTAAGCATTTGCAGAATTGAGTAATGTGACCATTCTTAAGTTGCTATACTGAAGCCTTATTAAGACCTTGAAAAACCAGCCCCCCAAAAGGTCTTATTACGGAGGTAGACAAGTAAAATAAGAATGACAGGTAAAGGTAGACTACATATGAAGGGGAAAGAAATCAGTGAAATTCGTTTTGGTCACATCTTCATGGATGCTCCTGCTTTCAGGATTTCTTTGTCCAGGATGTCCTGAAGTTCAGGATTTCTTTGTCCAGGATGTCCTGAAGTTCAGGATTTCTTTGTCCAGGGTGTCCTGAAGTTCAGGATTTTTTTTGTCCAGGATGTCCTGAAGTTCAGGATTTCTTTGTCCAGGATGTCCTGAAGTTCAGGATTTCTTTGTCCAGGATGTCCTGAAGTTCAGGATTTCTTTGTCCAGGGTGTCCTGAAGTTCAGGATTTCTTTGTCCAGGATGTCCTGAAGTTCAGGATTTCTTTGTCCAGGGTGTCCTGAAGTTCAGGATTTCTTTGTCCAGGATGTCCTGAAGTTCAGGATTTCTTTGTGTCCTGAAGTTCAGGATTTCTTTGTCCAGGATGTCCTGAAGTCAGGATTTCTTTGTCCAGGGTGTCCTGAAGTTCAGGATTTTGGTCACATCTTTGTGCCAGGATTTCTTTGTCCAGGGTGTCCTGAAGTTCAGGATTTCTTTGTCCAGGATGTCCTAAAGTTCAGGATTTCTTTGTCCAGGGTGTCCTGAAGTTCAGGATTTCTTTGTTGTCCTGAAGTTCAGGATTTCTTTGTCCAGGATGTCCTGAAGTTCAGGATTTCTTTGTCCAGGATGTCCTGAAGTTCAGGATGTCCTGAAGTTCAGGATTTTCTTTGTCCAGGATGTCCTGAAGTTCAGGATTTTTTTGTCCAGGGTGTCCTGAAGTTCAGGATTTCTTTGTCCAGGATGTCCTGAAGTTCAGGATTTCTTTGTCCAGGGTGTCCTGAAGTTCAGGATTTCTTTGTCCAGGATGTCCTGAAGTTCAGGATTTCTTTGTCCAGGGTGTCCTGAAGTTCAGGATTTTTTTGTCCAGGGTGTCCTGAAGTTCAGGATGTCCTGAAGTTCATGATTTCTTTGTCCAGGATGTCCTGAAGTTCAGGATGTCCTGAAGTTCAGGATTTCTTTGTCCAGGGTGTCCTGAAGTTCATGATTTCTTTGTCCAGGGTGTCCTGAAGTTCAGGATGTCCTGAAGTTCAGGATTTCTTTGTCCAGGGTGTCCTGAAATTCAGGATTTCTTTGTCCAGGGTGTCCTGAAGTTCAGGATGTCCTGAAGTTCAGGATTTCTTTGTCCAGGGTGTCATGAAGTTCAGGATTTATTTGTCCAGGATGTCCTGAAGTTCAGGATTTCTTTGTCCAGGGTGTCCTGAAGTTCAGGATTTCTTTGTCCAGGATGTCCTGAAGTTCAGGATTTCTTTGTCCAGGGTGTCCTGAAGTTCAGGATTTTTGTATCGCTTGGAGCCGGCATCGCCGGATTATGAGAATTTGAGAAGATGCATTTTGCTGGTTATAGAGGTCATGAAGTTTATCCAGAAGTGAAAGTGCAACGAGAGCCTGTCAATTACATTGGAAACTGTTGTTTCCCTTCAGTTTCCAGGGGGCATTGCTCCCGGAACCCACAGGAGAGGCGCTGTCCCTGCACTCCGCCGGTGCCTGGGTGGCCCCAGGACGCCTACCTTGCAGGATTTTTAAAATTTATCAGGAGCACCCATGCATCTTAGAGGGCGTGTTACTAGGGAGGTTCTACTGTATATTCTGCCACTTGGGATTGTATGATGTAGTGTCCTTAACGCAGTCAAGCTCTGAAGCTTCTCGATGAAGCGGTGACTCCATCTTTCCCGGCCCAGGCCCTGTCACGGACACCTCGTTCCGGTCTACTTCGACACAGCCAGTGTAAGTCGTCATTCGGCGTTGACATGGATGCCTCGGATACGAGGCTGCGCCTGTTTTTCAAAATTTTGACCACCAACCAAAAAAATTGATTCATTGTAAGTTCAAGGGGAAAAAAGTGTTGAATTCTCACTTTACAAGCCTGGAATAAGCTTCAAATTGAGTATGATTTTGCTTTTTTTTAGCTTCAGACCCCCCAACAGGGGCTCTGGCTCTGCCCCTGTACCCTGCCAGGTGCCTGGGCGGCCCCTGGACCCCTGCCTTGCCTGTTTTTGGATTTTCTCCACTTGCATCCATGCGTTGATTATGTAATTATGGTAGTGTCTTCATTCTCAAACTGCCTGTGCCGTCTGACAATAAGGGAAATGTAACAGTGCAATTCCACATATTTAAAAAAACACTTTCTCATCAGTCTTCGTTGATTATTTGACAACATTTTGCCATAATTATGAAACTGTCTGTGCCCTCTGAAAATGAAAATGGAAATAAATGTAAGGGCACGCAGTTCAACGTCTTCTACACATTTTTGGGAGGAAATTCTGTTGTATATTTTACATAGATCAGATCATTCTTTGTTGTTGGTGGTGGTGTTTAGGAAAATTATATTGTTAATTCAAAGTGTCAATTTTAGCTCTTCTATCACATTTACAAATACATTCCCCCAACACATCAATCTACACTCCCACCAAATGCAAAGACATTCACTGCCAAGTACTCTCCCATGTGTTTGTCTATTTTTAGAGCTTATGTGACTGTTTCTTTCATTAAATTTAAACTAAGCAACACATGCACAGTCCCAAAAAAAAAAAGTTACTGAGTCTCTCTTGTCACTTGAGATGTAACAGACAACCAAGAACGTAGAAAAAAAATACATGGGGCTAGAAGAGTTAATTAATGTTTATAAACTATTTGTAGCTGATTAAATGTACCAAATCTCTCTCTTGGGGTGCGTACAGTACACATGTACGCGGGAATTCCGTGCGGAAACCCGTGCGCAATCCGTAAATAAATAAAAGAAAGAAGGGAAAAGATTTGCGTACGTGTCCGTATTTCCCCATATCCGTAATTTTTTAATTCTTCTTTCTTTTACTTATTTACGGATTGCGCATGGGATTTCCGCATGAACTGTGTACGAGGCCTTTAACCCTTTCGCCGCCAGCCATTCTTCAGCCAAAAAAAAATCCATTAAACTCAATTTGGTACAGGAAAAAATGTATCTGCAATATTGGGAATTCCTCTGTGACATGTATAACATTAGACCTACCAAAACCTCCCAAAATTAAGAAAATAGGGTCTTTGGATAACAGACCCTGATTTGATGCCTTTTAGTGACATGGGTGTTAACTCACTCGGGACTGGCCAAATTATTTCCCCTTGTTCTGTGGGGACTGGGCATTCGACTAGGTTCGTAAAATAATCACCAAAACCAAGTTATGAAGAGTTAGGCATCAATATTTTCAGAAAAGATTAGCAACACCATGCACTAAACGATCGTAAAATATCAGATTCCTTACCTTCGTCGTTTGTCTCCTATTGACGAAAACAGCTAACACATAGAAAGAAGGAAAATTTCACATTCCGATCTTTGACCCCCCTCTACAACCAAAGCTGAAAGTAAAGTCTGCAATGATTGGTTGATTTCAAGAGAGGCAAGGTCAAAGCAAACTGAAAATAGGTTATGACTTCCTACCGGAAAGCTGGTTACACGCCAGAAATCAAAACCTTGAAAACTCTTATGAGCCGGATCCGGCTCATTCACCCTAAACGGTTGTATGAGCCGGATCCGGCTCATTCGTCCTGAGTGGGTTAAACCATCGTGGTGCATAATGCGACATTGGCGGTGAAAGGGTTAAGTCTCTCTGCACCTGTCTCTCCCCCTCACCCTTTATTCTCCCTTTCTAGAATCCTCCCTTGTCACAATTTATCTATCACCCAGTCTTTAATCCTAACCCTCCTCCCTCCTCCCCATCCCTTCTTCTCTGTCCATTATCTCTTGCTTACCCCCCCCCCCCCCCCCTCGCCTCGCTCATATGTTTTGTGCATTGTGCATGGGTGCAACTCTTCCTCGTATACAAGGATTTCCTGTTTTTGAATTTTACCAGAACAGGAACTTTCTTCTTTTTTTATTTGTTAAACAAGAAGTTTGTTTGTCTACTGTATTTTTCAAACACTTTAAAATAAGCATTTGTATAAACTGTGGAAAAAGCAAACTAAAATACCTTCATAAATCCATTTTTGCTTCAGCTGCAGGGGGACATTTACCCCTGGACCCCGGCCTTTCAGGGTTTTTTTCATTTTGTGCAGTTGCATCCATGAAATGATGAATGTAGGAAGACTGTCACTGATTGTCGCAGGGGTTTCTTTCTGTGTGCAGATACCCCGAAGAAAGTTTCGTCTGCCTCCAAGTTTGACATCAGTGACATGTACACTCCCACTCGGGGATCCATGAGTGTGGTAAGACCACTTGTGATGCAATGTGATGTACCGCTAAATGCAATGGAAATTTATATCATTATAAATTATGGGAGTAGTGAAAGTGGTGGGCTGTGTGAGCCTTGTGGCCTATATTTCTTGCATGTGTAATACAATGTCCATCGTTTTGCTTTTAATGTCTTCTATTTTTTTTAATATCTGTGAATTTTAATCATTCTACATGTATTTTAGATGTGACTTTCTGGCAGAAGGAGACAGGCATGGTCAAAGGGCAGTATAGCCCGAAATATTTGCCGAATACATTTACATCACAGTCTTCCCACTTGTTTTTTTTTCTATTGTTTTGAATGTCATTTATATCATTAATATATGTTTATGTTAGTGTAATGTAATACCACTTATCATCAGTCTCCAACCAATCTTCCAGCAGACTACAGTCATAAAGTAATGTCTAATGTTAACTCATTCGCCTCGCAGCGATTTTGAATTATTAAAATAACTCACAAATCACTCCAGCCACACACACACACACACAAACAAAACAGACATGTATTTAAACAAAAGGAGAAATGAAAGAAGATTACAGGTTTTTACTTCAGGTTTAGACAGGGAAGTGGTTGATCAGACTTTTTTATATATAGACTTTATACAGAAAAACTACAATTAGTTTCCCCACAACAAACCACTACAAAAGCAGAGTCAGAGGCTAAATTGTGGTCTAAGGGAGCGACGCAAGTTTAGAAGTGACCAAGGTATGGTGTGCACACAGATTGACTTCCCTTGAAGCAAATTCATCAAATTGACAGCTACCTATTAATGTCGGACATATATAATTTTAATGAATCAATGAAGTTTGGCATTATGCTGCGAACTAATTACTAAAGCTGCACAGATTTTTTTAAACTGTAAAATATCTTGAGTTTGGTTGTGTACTTGACTTTAACATGTTTTGATGTCGAAAAATGGTGTTTTACGTCCTCTCGGTCTGGAACAGACACATATGGGACATTTGTAAATACAAAGATAGTGGAAACAATACTGGAGGCAATGGCCGGAGGCAGTGCAACACCAGTAAAGTCCCGATTTTTTAACAATACAGATAGTTGTAGCGGTAACCACGCCTCGGTTAAACCTCATAGGCTATGGTACCGCCACAAAATGCTTAGTGGTCAGAAGCAGTTTGGTACTTTGTTTTATAATGCAAAATAAACCGCAGGTGTTCTAAATTAGATTTTGAGATTTACTCATACTTTGTTCCTGTCTTTTTCTTTGAATCTTTTCCTTTTTTAACCCCTTCACTGCCAGAGGAAAACAGAAATTGTCGATTTTCTTACAGTGGAACCTCCCTTATAAGACCCTTGAAAATCATCCAAAATGAGGTCTTATTTAGGATGAGGTCTTATAAGGGAGGTAATTTTAATACTTACAAAGAATGGCAATGTCTCAGAGTAGTGGGTCGTATGTGGGAGGGAGTCTTATAATGGGAAGTCTTATAAGAGAGGTTCCACTGTATTACGAAATTTAAAAGAGACCTGTTAGACTCAATCTGAGAAAATGGTCTAGAGATATATATATCTTTCCTGTCTTGTTTAAACCAAAAACCATCACTCCAGGGCTATGTCATCAAAAGTTATGACATCATCTATGTTCCTCAACAGAGCCTGAAGAGGTTAATTTTGACATGTGCTCTGTATCTGATTCAAAATTTAAAGGTGAAAAAATGTTGACTATCACAATACTGTCCTGGAATAAGCTTCAAGTCATGCTATGAATGTCTTACTTGATCATGGATGCAACCTTGCCTCGGACCCCCACCAGGCGGCGCCTGTTTTCAAAATTTTGACCACCAATTTTTTTTTTTTTGATTCAAAGTTCAAGGGGAAAAAAAGTGTTGAATTATCATTTTACAAGCCTGGAATAAGCTTCAAATTGAGTATTTTTTGTTGTTTGTTTTTCTTCAGAATGTTCAGGCATCAGTGTTGCCCCCACGTAGAGGTAAGTATTTCACGGGGTCCCTGCCAGAAAAGTCCTAGAGCATTAGAAAGGCAATGAAGGTATTTGGTCCCCTGCCTTGCAATGTTTTTGGATTTTCTCTAGTTGCATCCATGTGGTGATTCCATACTTAATCAATGCCACAACTATTGCAGATGACATGTGAATATTTGTGTGTGTGTGTTTGTTTTTCTCATACAGAATGTGTCAGAATCTATGCATCAGTCTTCGCTGCCTTTCCACGTAGAGGTAAGTATTTCAACGAATGTTCCTTAAACTTTTAGAACCCTGGAAAAGTCCTAGAGCATTAGAAAGGCAATGAAGGTATTTGGTAGATGACTACGCAATGTTTTTGCATTTCAATCCCAAATAATTATTTTGCTATTAAAATGTCAATGTGACAATGTCAGTGGTAGACTTATTAATTACATATGTTTATTAATTGTTATTAATGGAAATGTGCTATCAAACTCAAAGCACTTGAAAAGCTATTGAATCCTTTCTTTAGTTATCTCCTTTGAACCTTTCCAATATATGTGTATCATTAATTTGCCAGCCTGCATAATAATATAATTTTAACAAAAGCGTCAACAGATTGTGAGGCTAGTCAGAGGTGTTTTTCTTCTTCTAGCTGAGTACTGGACATCTTCAATCAGCTGCAAAATTTCCTAAAAGCCGCCTCGCACTATCTAACCTGGTTGGATGAAAATGGTTGTGACCTTTTCACACTTTGCCTTTCTTTTGAGTCGACAGAGTGATTAGAAATCACAAATCCACCATTTTGGTCGGATGAAACGCTTCGAAGCAGGTTCGGAAGGCGACTGCAGCATTTACTTCCAACTCACTCAAACAGTTCTGCCTTGGCTTAACCCTTTGACTGCCACATAACGTATCACATACTGACTTGATGACATTATCAGATGAAGAGGAATAACTCTGATATGCTGGTTTTTGCTCTAGTCTAACACAATCAAGAGAGTAATACCCCCAGACCATTTTGCCAGATTGGCTCTATCAGTTGTCTTTTTCATGGCATGATTTGCCCAATGATTTTTTCTTTAATTTTCTCTGGCAGTCAAGGGGTTAAGGCTGTGTCAGACCAATTGACATAGGCTAGAACACCAAGGCTACATCAAAATGTTGTGCCATGCATAGTTATGCGGGGATTGTCTTTAGCCATGACAAGCTCCTAGCATAACATCAGTCTCCCAAATCCCCCACGTGGCGGGGTAATCAAAATCGGTCACACTGTAATGGTCTCACCCATAGCTGATGCACTTGTACCATAGCGTTAAAGCGCTTCCGCTGCTGGGATGATCCCTGGAGTCTTTTAGCCAGGGTATGACAACAACAACAAACTCAGACAGTTGTGGGAATACAGCCAATACTTGCTGATAGCGAAGCCGGCACACGGCCACAAGTTAGTTGAATAGAGTCAAGTAGTTGAATAGAGTTCACAACTGAATTTTCTTCCAACTAAAAAGGTTGGATAGTGTGAGGCGGCTTTAACAATCATGATGTCACTCATGTTATTGATGGCAATAAGGGAGAAAGGTGGCAGAGTGGTTTAAGACGTTCGCCTGCCAAATGTAATGCATGACTGCAGCTTGAGTGACCCAGGTTTCGAATCCCGGCCTCGCCCTTTCTTTCTAGTTTGACAGGAAAATAGAACTGAACGTCCAGTCCTTCGGATGGGGACTTAAAGCTAGTCTGACCCGTGCGCTTTACGCACGTAAACATCCCACGGCAGTTGAAAGTCGGTAAGAGCAGGGAGAAATCCCGCTGCCTGGTATGGCCAAATTGATAGCTAGGTTTCCCAAGTGTGCCTACACCCCCTCCTCACCCTGTGCCCCCCCCCCCCCCCCAAAAAAAAAAAAAAAAAAAATTGGGTAGGCGCTGCACTTGCGGCGACGTTCTCTCCAAGGGAGAGCAGCCCGAATTTCACAGAGATAAGTCTCTGTGACTAGAATATACCAAATACCAATAATGTGTTGTTATTGACAGATGGAGTCAACAGAGGACCTGACCACCACCAACATCAACCTCCTCATGGACGATGATGACCCCGGCATAGCGGGTGAGTTTTGTTGCTTATTTGTACAACGACAAAAACAGCAACCAAGAAACACACCGAGACCCCTGCGCCTTATAATATGAGTAACATTGCAGTGAGAAAATGTGATAACAACATCACATAGCGGGTGAGTTTTGTCGCTTATTTGTACAACGACAAAAACAACAACCAAGAAACACGCCAAGACCCCTGCGCCTTATAATATGAGTAACATTGCAGTGAGAAAATGTGATAACAACATCACATAGCGGGTGAGTTTTGTCGCTTATTTGTACAACGACAAAAACAACAACCAAGAAACACGCCAAGACCCCTGCGCCTTATAATATGAGTAACAACACAGTAAGAAAATGTCGCTTTTTTCAGTGAACAGTGTTTGATGGTTATAACGAATAGGACCACACCTTTTTTTTAACGCCAAAACAACTCATTTCAGCTATCCAGACTACTCACGGCTTGTGTAGGGGGTAATGAAGTCTCTCTCTCTCTCTCTCTCTCTCTCTCTCTCTCTCTCTCTCTCTCTCTCTCTCTCTCTCTCTCTCTCTCTCTCTCTCTCTCTCTCTCTCTCTCTCTCTCTCTCTCTCTCTCTCTCTCTCTCTCTCTCTCTCTCTCTCTCTCTCTCTCTCTCTCTCTCTCTCTCTCTCTCTCTCTCTCTCTCTCTCTCTCTCTCTCTCTCTCTCTCTCTCTCTCTCTCTCTCTCTCTCTCTCTCTCTCTCTCTCTCTCTCTCTCTCTCTCTCTCTCTCATGCATCTCTCTCATCTCTCTCTCTCTCTCTCTCTCTCTCTCTCTCTCTCTCTCTCTCTCTCTCTCTCTCTCTCTCTCTCACACACATACACACATACACACACCTATGCTCACAGGCTGGAGTGTAATGCCCCCACATTTACTCTCACAGACACATGCAAACATTTACACCCACAACATACCATTTGCTTGGTCGAAATAGGCAAAAGAAGAGGGGGTTGCTGTCAGGGCAACCTCTAGTTGATATTATGTCTGTGTGTGCAACGTCCACGGGGATGTACAGGGACTTTGAGCAGTGCGTGAATGTGTAGTAAATATAGCACAGCACAGTCACTGCATGGGTGCAACTTTTTCCTTTTCACAAGAATTTCCTCTTTTGTATTTTAAGTGAAAAGGAAGTTCCTTTTTTTCTTCTTTCATAAATCTGTCCCTTTTTTATTTTTTAAATGCAACAACAGCAATAAGAGGGTTTTTGAAGGTGGTCTTCCTTGTTTCTTTCCGTTGAGTGACCACAGCTACACTTGACTATTCCTTCACTTAAAACATGGGGATCTGCGAAAGAAGCAATGCCTTAACAAAAAAAGTGCTCTCTCTTTCATAGAGTCTAGAAAACATCAGATTGTTTTCAGACGCCACATTGTTTTCAAACGCGAAGTAGGCTACTCATTTTACAAGGCTTATTGGATGTGTTGCTTCCTTGAACCCCCTAACTGGGCTCTGCCCCTGTACCCATGTTACTATATCTGTGTGTGTGTGTGTGTGCAGCGTCGACGGGTCTGTACGGGGAGTTTGAGCAGTGCGTGCGGCAGAACGGGGCGCCCCACCAGGCACTGGACCTGTTGACCGACTACGAGGCGGCCGTCACCGAGCAGGTCACCATCCTCCGCAAGCTGGTCAAGCGCGCCCGCCTCCAGCAGCACAAGTCAGTGGATTTTTCTTCTTCTCTCTTTTGGATCCATTCCCCCCCCCCCCCTGTGGGGATACCGGAGGGTCTTTTGTATAAATAGTTCCCCCACCTTCTGGAAGTTCTGTGCTTGTAACTTCCTCTAACCTGTCACTGTCTTTGACTCTGCCTTTTCCCTTTGCTTACTATCATCTACTGTCTTTCTGCCTTACCGGGGTCCATTCTCCTGCCTTTTTACAAGACACGCTTTCAAAATAGATTTCCTCCAGCCGAAGTCGGACTTGCTGGGCCTACTATTTGTTAGTTAGGCGCATAGCGGCAGCATGACGCATCTGCGCTCATAATTGACAGGTAGCTGCCTGAGCAATCGACGAAGAAGAAGGATCCATTTAGTTTATTCTGGAGCAGTGGGTGGATGCTTCTAGCCTCCCCATACAGGGAGGTGGATGACCCCCGCCCCCTCCACGAGTTTCTCCCCATGGGGATACCGGGGGGGATGTCTTTTGTACAGATACTGAGATAGTCACCCCACCTTTGTATACGTCACCTCTTGCCAATGTCATCGGCCAGCACAACATGAAACATCACTTCTATGCAGATGACTCACAACTCCAAAACAGTACAACCCCTGAAGATCTAGATTCCATTCTTTCAGAAAGTAACAACTGCTATATTGATATTCAAAATTGAATGTGCCTTTAGGTCTGTTTCTGCCGTAAGCTATTTATGTTATACGTGTGTATTCGCTTTGTATTGCATTTTGGTTTGAATGCGTTGTGAATGCTAACGTGTGTGTGCGCTTTGATTTGATTTCTATCAAGATTCAGCGCAGTATGAATACTGTATGTCATTGTCTGTTTCTGCTGTATACCATTTATGTCATACTTGTGTATTCGCTTTGTATTGCATTTTTGTTTGAATGCGTTGTGAATGCTAACGTGTGTGTGCACTTTGATTTGATTTCTATCAAGATTCAGCGCCGTATGACTACTGTATGTTGTTGTTGTTTTCAGGTTCAAGAAGACGTACAGCACGCTGGACCTGCTGGACAAGGAGCGTGGCACGTGGCAGCTGATCCGCTCCCTGTTCAAGGACCGCCTGGACTCTGAGGCCCTGCAGGACACCAGGAGGATGGAGGAGGAGGTGGACATGGCTCTGGATCCTAAACAGAGGGTCAGTGTCTGTGTGTGTGTGTGGTAGTCTGAGGCCCTGCAGGACACCAGGAGGATGGGGGAGGAGGTGGACATGGCTCTGGATCCTAAACAGAGGGTCAGTGTCTGTGTGTGGTAGTCTGAGGCCCTGCAGGACACCAGGAGGATGGAGGAGGAGGTGGACATGGCTCTGGATCCCAAACAGAGGGTCAGTCTGTGTGTGTGTGTGGTAGTCTGAGGCCCTTCGGGGCACCAGGAGGAGGAGGTGGACATGGCTCTGGATCCTAAACAGAGGGTCAGTCTGTGTGTGTGTGGTAGTCTGAGGCCCTTCAGGACACCAGGAGGATGGAGGAGGAGGTGGACATGGCTCTGGATCCTAAACAGAGGGTCAGTGTCTGTGTGTGGTAGTCTGAGGCCCTTCAGGACACCAGGAGGATGGAGGAGGAGGTGGACATGGCTCTGGATCCTAAACAGAGGGTCAGTCTGTGTGTGTGTGGTAGTCTGAGGCCCTTCAGGACACCAGGAGGATGGAGGAGGAGGTGGACATGGCTCTGGATCCTAAACAGAGGGTCAGTCTGTGTGTGTGTGTGGTAGTCTGAGGCCCTTCAGGACACCAGGAGGATGGAGGAGGAGGTGGACATGGCTCTGGACCCCAAACAGAGGGTCAGTGTCTGTGTGTGGTAGTCTGAGGCCCTTCGGGGCACCAGGAGGATGGAGGAGGAGGTAGACATGGCTCTAGATCCTAAACAGAGGGTCAGTCTGTGTGTGTGTGTGTGGTAGTCTGAGGCCCTTCGGGGCACCAGGAGGATGGGGAAGGAGGTGGACATGGCTCTGGATCCCAAACAGAGGGTCAGTCTGTGTGTGTGTGGTAGTCTGAGGCCCTTCGGGACACCAGGAGGATGGGGAAGGAGGTGGACATGGCTCTGGATCCCAAACAGAGGGTCAGTCTGTGTGTGTGTGGTAGTCTGAGGCCCTTCGGGACACCAGGAGGATGGGGAAGGAGGTGGACATGGCTCTGGATCCCAAACAGAGGGTCAGTCTGTGTGTGTGTGGTAGTCTGAGGCCCTTCGGGACACCAGGAGGATGGGGAAGGAGGTGGACATGGCTCTGGACCCCAAACAGAGGGTCAGTCTGTGTGTGTGTGGTAGTCTGAGGCCCTTCGGGGCACCAGGAGGATGGAGGAGGAGGTGGACATGGCTCTGGACCCCAAACAGAGGGTCAGTGATGGTGTGCGCGTGTGCAAGCGCATGAGCATAAACTGCGTTCTTTAATGTGCGCAAGATGCATGACCACACGGGAACCTCATTTTCGGTCGTTTCATCCGAAAGACTTTAGCACTCAGACCAAAAACTGTAGTTTGGGAACGAAGCAGATACACTTCTGCTGCAGAAAGGAAGCGAGCACGGGTTTGTTACTCAACGATCAACGAAAATGTAATGACCAAGGCCATCTGCCCATGTCATATAGTGAAACGGGGGGAGGGGAATACATAGAAAAAACGCAATAAATACCATATTTTTCGGACTGTAAGGTGCACCCCCCAAATTTTACCCCCTTTTTTTTTTTTTTTTAAACATTTAATGGTGTCTTGTTTGTTTGTTTTCCTCCCTCTTACAAAGTGTTGCTGTTTGGGGGGGACAAAAAAAAGGTGTTGCTGTTTGAAGTGACAATAACATGTTACAATTTTTGCCTAAATGTGCTCCTCTCATTTTGCATTTATTGTGCAGATCATTGAGCTGAGCGAGCAAGAGATCGCAGCCAAGCTGTTTGAAAAAGATACTGATCTCAGGCAATGTCAGGTGAGTTTTCTTCGTTTTTCTTCTTCTTTTCCCCCCAATAAACTTATGACAACTCTACTTAATAAGTGACTCTGCCCCTTTAATTTCTTTATTAAACACCTGTGATCTGTAGATTTTGTGTGTGTTGTTTTTGTTTTGCTCTTTTTGCCTAAAAGCCCTTGTGTTGATTTTCGTTTACATATTTTAAGCGGTAAGAATCTAAAGATTTTGTGCGGATATTGTTTTCAGAGTTTATGTAATTTGATGAAGAAAAAAAAAAGTTTGGTTAACTCTTTCTATACTAACCTGCGCTCTCGTCGCAGGGCATGCGCACAACGCCTCGTTACTAAGGTAACGGGATATCGCATGTGAACTTAAAAAATTCATAGTTCATAGGTTAACAGTCATGCGTGCTTCAAAGTGGTTCAGAGGGCTACTACTACGTTTCATTCATGCCTCTGACACTGATTGGCTGGCTGCCGGTTATTTTGGGACCTTAAAATTATATTTTCGCTATTATGAGTGTGCCTGGCTTGACAAAACATGCATTTATTTTAAAATATCACAAATCAAAACTAATCAAGTGGATGCTTTGAAACTGTTGCATGTGTTAGTACTGTATATTGTGTACATATTGCCTAAATGTCACGTTTGTATCTGTTACCATTATTTAGAAAATATTATTTTTGCAACCTATGCAAATCGGCCAGTACAGAACGCTTGCAAAGGGAAGCAACTGGCCAGCATGGAATGAGTTAACTTGTTAAGGCAATACTGACATCAGTGATGTTATCAGATGAAGGGAAAGAACTCCAAGATGGTTTGGTGTGGGTTGTTGTTGGGGTTTTTTTTGGGGGGGGGCGTAGAGTGGTCAAGCAGATAATAACTCCATAACTTTTTTTCCGGATTGACTCAAGCAGTTCTCTTTTCTGTTTTACGTTTTTTAATCCTTTTTTTTTCCCCACATCCTCAGCATGACTAATGGTTTGTTTAATAATATCAGACATGCGATTTTTCAGGAAATGTTAAAGCCTGCAGGGCTGGTCTTGAGTATGAGGTTAACGTGTGCGCGTGTGTGTATGGGGTGGGGGTGGGGAGTAGGGGGGCAGGGTTGGGGATGGGTGGGGTGGGTTGGGGGGCGGGGGGATGGTTGGGGGTGGTGGGGTGTTGAAGGGAGGTGGGTGTTAGTGTGTTGTGTTATGATTATATGCAATGCATTCTCTAATATGTATTCATTTTCATAGAGATGTATGGTGAGGATACGTGAACCAGTTTGTTAGAAATGTTTGTACGAATGGTGAGTGAAAAGCGCATTGAGTTGTTTTGCAAGATTATGCGCTATATAAGCATTATTAATTATTTATTATTATTTATAAGTGTAAATCCTTTGATACATTAGGGATGTGTGTGTGTGTGTGTAATCTGTGAGTGGCTGATTGATGGGAGCATGAACAAAGCACTCATGTCACAGTGGCCTCTCAAATCCTCAACACACAATCCAACGTTTTCATCCCATTCAGATGAAGCCCGCTCCCAACAGCCACTTCATTAAACTTAACCCCTTGACTGCCATATATGACTGATGACATCATCAGTCGAGGGGAAACAACTCTGGGATGTAGCTTTTTGCTCTTAAAGTTAAACAGTCGGAAGGGTTGTTTCCCCAGACAATTTTGTCAGGTTGACTCTTAACAGTTCTCTTTTACATTTGGCAATTTTTAATGCATTTTTTTCTTCATTTTTCTCCGGCTGTCAAGGGTTAAAGTTCATTTCTTGGGTCAGGATCAGGATTTTTTTAGGACAACCAGGGGCTTACACCGGTCCCCGGTGACTTTTCAGTAAATTTCACATTCCTGTGGTCTCGTGTCTGAGTTATTCCCCGGGGGCTTTTGGTTGTGTTGTTCAGCTGGTGGTGGACTGGCTGGAGAGCTGTGCCCGGGAGGACCTGGACGAGGTGTCCGACAACGTCAGGTTCTTCACTGACCGCCCCGTCGTCTGGTGAGTGAGTGCACACGCACCTCCCCCCCCCCCCCCCCAACATCCGTAGTAACATGGGTGTAACTCTTTCAGTTTCACACTGATTTCAGTTTTTTTTTTTTGTTTTTTTTTTTAAATTTTTACCAGAAACTGAACTTCAGTTGTTTTTTAATTCATCTCACCCCCCCCCCCCCCCCCCCCACCCACCAAAAAAAAAAATGACCTCAAGCTATTTGGGGCATTTTGCACTTGGTTGACTATCCCGAAAGTCTCTCTTGGGGAATTTTGAAAACAGCATGGTGATGCCATATTGCTTTCAAAGGCAATGTAATCATTTTACAGGGCTTATCTGACTCAAACTGTCTGTCCATCATTTTAATACTATCCCGACAGTAACTGTGCCGACGCTCCTCTTCCCCTGTAACGCATAGCAGCGCCCAACGATTATTCTCTGCCGACGGCGTATTTTGGTAATTTTTTTATAATTTTTTTACGATAGCTAAACAAACACAAACAATAAAGTGTTTGGTATCAAAAGAAAGAGCAAACATGGAACAAATCGGCTATTGTAAAATTTATTCGATATCTCCTAACGCGTAGATATGGCGTTCTCTTAAAGTAACAAAGGCTACGGAGTAAATAAAAACTTGTTTACATTCTATTCTGTTCAACACAACACCAAAATAGGGGTAAAACGGGGAAACAAAGCTTCATTCTTACCTTCAAATCACCCAGGAATGATTATATCATCCATATACAAGAGAACACGAACACACGACACGACACAAAGAGGTGCAGGTACAGATTCATCTTCAGAATCACTGCTTTGCAGTACATCATCAAACAAAAATATCTTTCAGCTTCTTCCTCATGAGTTTCCACTTCTCTGTCACTATCTTTATCAACTTTGTAAAATTATTTCAAGCACCTCTTTGGCGGAGAAATGCAACCCACGTTTGTGGTTAGCAGACATTTTTTCGCCGGTGAAATTCCTGAATGCATAGTCGGAAAAACCTGATACGGGGTTCAGCATTCCAATCTCACATTCTTTCACGTGCACACGTTAGAGGCATCCAAAATAGCAATGATAACTGTGCTAAGACATCCATAAAACGTATAAGAGAGGTTGTTTCCCTTACACCGAAAATGGGAAAGCTAGAGACATTTTCAAAGTTCATGCAGCCAGTGACTGCTGCACCGTCTCCTGGTTCAGATCCTGCAGCAGCCTTATGTAACCAACCCGTTGCGAAAAGGTTAACTGTCTGTCTTGTTATATCTCTCTCTCTCCTGCGTTGGCCCCCCTGAATCCTATGGCGGGGCTCTGCCCCTGTGCCCTGCCGGGGCCTGTGCGACCCCTGGACCCCTGGACCCCTTGCGCCTTTCAGGTTTATTTAATTTTGGGGAGTTGCACCCATGTAATGAAAATACAGTGGAACCTCCCTCTTAAAACCCTCCCTATTAAGACTCCCTCTAAGATGTGACCGAAAAAGTGAATACGGATCCCCCCCTTCATATCCGGACTACTAAGTGTCCACCTCCCTTTTAAGACCCCTTTTGGGCCGATTTTTAAAGGTCTTAGTAAGGGAGGTTCCACTGTAGTTATGATAATGAACATTTGTGGAGATTAATCTTTAAAAATAATAAATCCCTAAGCGCTTACAATCATAAATGCAAAAGAATTAAATGAAAGAACGAAACAATAAATGAATATAAATAAGACTTTACACACAGAAACACACACTCTCTCGCACATATGCATGCACACCACACACACACACACACATACATGATACACACACACACACACACATACATACATGATACACACACACACATGCACACACACACTTCCCCAAAGAGACACGCACACACACACACACACTCACACTGATGCACACATGCTCACACACGCGTACATCGATTCAAAGGGTCAGTTTAGAAATGCAGGGATAGATTAATTAAGATTTGAAGAGAGTTGTTTTTCTAGGGAAAACTTGAAAAAAGAGGCGTTGTTTGAGGCTTGTAGTGCAGAAGGGAGGCTGTTCCAAGAGGACATTAGTATCTTTGTGTTGTATTACTTTACGCTGTAGTCAAAAGGATCGGTTGGCCTTTGGGGACCTTCCCTAATCCTCAAATCCTTTTGGCCAAAAGAGTGGGGATGTACCCTGAGTAACATGTTTCCTTTATAATCAAATTCTAGCCCATCCACCCGCATTAACAGCTGTCCCCTCTGCAATCTGGCAGTTATAGTGGGAAACGACAGACTGGCTGACAGTTATGTTGTGCTGTAATCAGTGTGCATCGCATTGTCACTTTGGGTCATTCCCTGTGGAATTCAGGCAGCGCTCGCCAGGAGTAATGCAGCTCAACTTGTTTTCCTTTGTAGAATTTTATGTATCAGACACCTTTTTTTTTAATCATAATTTTGGTCCAAGTTTTTGTCAGTAGGTGAAAACCCACTCTGGGTTCTGTTGCAACCGGGCTATGACAAAATTGCCCGAATCTGAGATAAAGCATATAGGATAAATGGATAGGATATCAGATAAATATCAGCTTATAGAATAAATGGATAGATATCGGATACATATCAGCATATAGGATAAATGGATAGGATATGTGATAAATTTCAGCATATAGGATAAATGGATAGATATCAGATACATATCAGCATATAGGATAAGTGGATAGGATATCGGATACATATCAGCATATAGGATAAATGGATAGGATATTGTTTGAATATCAGCATATAGGATAAGTGGATAGATATCGGATAAATGGATAGATATCGGATACATATCAGCATATAGGATAAATGGATAGGATATCGGATAAATATCAGCATATAGGATACATGGATAGATATCGGATAAATATCAGCATATAGGATAAGTGGATAGGATATCGGATAAGTATCCTACATCATGTACATGCGTGATGACATGCTGGTGTGTTGATTGTGCGCAGGGAGAACACACTTCACCACCTGCAGAGTCGCCAGAAAGGAGCGTCGCTGAACACAGAGAGACCCCTGGTGGATCAATTGGTAAAGGGGCTTCACTCTGCTCGTCTCTTGTTTATTTGTTTACCTCATTCTGCCCTGATTTCCCGCCTTGTCATGGTGACTAGTAAAATAGTAACTATTGTTGTTGTTGATGTACCCTGGCTAAAAGACTCCAGGGATCAGCCCAACAGCCGAAGCGCTTGAACACCATGGTACAAATGCACCAGCTAGGGACGAGAACATTATGTGTGTGACCGTTTTTTATTTACCCTGTCTTCGGGGGAGTTTGGAGACTGACGATGTTATGCTAGGAGCTGGTCATGGCTCAAGACAACCCCTGCATAACTATGCAGAGCATAACAACATTTGGGTGTTCTAGTCTATGTCAATTGGTCTGACATAGCCTAAGCCAAGGCGGGTAAGTGACTATAAAAAACAAAATCATTATTTTGTGTAAAATGCAGACCTGTTTACCCTTCCGGTTTTGCCGGAAATTTGCTAAAATTCTGGGTAAAATAGTAAATTCCGGGTGAACGCTGAAAATTTCGGGATTTCGAAAAACCGTCTATTAGTATTATTTGTTTCTGTTCGTATGAAAAGATGCAAGGGTTGACCGAAACTGAATGCAAATGGCGGCCAGGCTTTTACTGTCGATTCGAAGAGCTTTCTGGGCATTTTTTTAATGGTAGATATTGTAATTAGGGCTTGAAATGAGTCCATTTAGATTATATTATCACTGGAAAATACGATGATGTGAGAATTTTGAACTTTTCAATAGAAAATGAAGTGAAAATTGCTCGCGATGGCGCCGAGTTGAATCAGTGTTTTATCGCGAGTCGTGTACCGATGTGAATTCTGGGTATTTTTTTTCGAATTCCGGGTTTTCGTGTGGCAAATTCCAGGTTTTTCATTATTAGGGTAAACAGGTCTGAAAATGTGGGTGGGTGTGGTGTGTGCTTTATAATCATGTGTGCCTTATAGTCTGAAAAATATGTGTACGTTGATGTGTGTACATATGTGTGCATGCAGGACCCAGATGCCCCGATGCGACAGAAGCGTTTTCTGGACGACCTGGACAAGGAGGACGAGCAGCGTCTACTGCAGCACCTCTTCATGTGCATCCGCGCTGGACAGCTGGACAAGGTGAACACGTGTTTTTATATATTTTTGTGCCTCCTTTTTAGTTCTGTTGGAATGCAGGGGTGCATGCGGGCATGCCTGAAGCCTGAATTCAGGCAATCTGATGCTGGTTCAGGGGTTTGCCTGAAGATAAGACTACTATAATGGATTCAAACTCACGAAGTGACCGTTATATGAAGGGTTATGATGGGATGTTCAGGCTAAAGCTTTGTTCACCGCAGGCACCCATGGCGAATGTTTTGCAATGATTTCAGTATTTTTAATTTTACCAGAAAGTGAACTTCATTTTTTTTAATTCATCCAAAAACAATTGACCACAAGCAATTTGGGGCGTTTTGAACTTAGTTGTTCTATCTTGGAAGTTTACAAAGGCATTGTAATAATTTTACAAGGCTTATCAGACTCAAACTGTCCTTGTCTATCATTTTAGCTGTCTGTCTGTCTCGTTATCTCTCTCTCTCTCAAGTTGCCCCCCTGAATCGTCCGACAGGGCTCTGCCCCTGTATCCTGCTGGGGCCATGAGTCCCTGGACCCCTGCCTTTCATTTTTTTTCATTTTGGGAGTTGCACCCATGCGAATGTTATATCTGGACGCTGGAGTGCTGTAAGCTAACTGAGTGGTGTCCCTTTGGGTTCCCCCAGGCCCAGGAGCTGTGCCAGAGCTGCGGTCAGGCGTGGCGGGCGGCCACACTGGAGGGCTGGCGGCTGTACCACGACGCTAACCGCCACCGCCTGCAGGCCGCCCTCACCCCCGTCACTGGCAACCCCCAGAGGGACATCTGGAAGCTGGTCTGCTGGAGGATGGCCACAGAGGTGAATGTTTGGATTGTTTTCGGGGTTTCTGAAAACGTAGAGATTGAATGTATTTACGCATTAGAACTCTCAACCCCAATTGGGGGGAGGGGGGGGGGGGGAGGATACCAGGGGAGTCTTTTGCATAGATACATGGATGCAACCTTGCCTGGGATACGAGGCGCCGCCTGTTTTTCAAAATTTTGACCACCCCCCCAAAAATTGGTTCAAAGGGAAAAAAGTTGAATTCTCTTACAAGCCCTGACCCCCCAGCCCTGTACCCTGCCAGGGCCCTGGGCCCCTGCCTTGCCGGTTTTTCGATTTTCTCCAGTTGCATCCATGTAAATAGTTCCCCCCACCTTCTGGAAGTTCTGTGCTTGTAACTTCCTCTAATCTGTCACTCTCTTTTGACTGCCTTTTTCCTGTGCTTTCTGTCATCTACTGTCTTTCTGACTTATTGGCCCCATTCTCATCAGTCATGCCCTTTAAAAAATAAAAATATCGTAAAAATCTTCTCCTTTAAGCTCCTCCGAAATCGGAATGTGTCGGCTGTATGCAGCGGGGAGACCAGTGAAAACTGAAAACCGGACACATACATGCCTTACCCATTATGGCCTTATGGCCTGGAAACGCAGAAGAAGAAGAAGGCACATTAGTTACACGGAATTTACGCATGGAAACCCATGAATAAATAAAAGAAAGAAGGAAAAAATGTGTGGATTAGGGGAAATACGGACACATGCGCTTATTTTTGTTCTTTTTTTCTTTTACTTATTTATGTATTGCGCATGGGATTCCCGCGTCTACTGTGTACGCTGCTCCAATTCTTCTCCGATCGCTCGGACAGCATCCCGTCAATTACGAGCGTAGATGCATCATGCTGCTGTTATGCGCCCAACCAAGAAATAAGCCCAGCATGTCCGACTTCGGCTGGAGGAAATCTTTTCGAGTGTTCCTTGAGAAAAGGCTGCAGAATGGACCGGTAACTGGCAAGGCAGATAGTAGATGACAGCAAGCAAAGGGAAAAGGTTGAGTCAAAGAGTGACCGATTAGAGGCAGTTACAAGCACAGATCTTCCAGAAGGTGGGGAACTATTTATACATGGATGCAACCTTGCCTCGGATACGAGGCAGCGCCTGGTTTTCTTTGACCACAAAAAAAAAAAAGATTCAAAGTTCATTTCGTTTCCGTTCCAAGTAACATCGCTCTTCAGTTGAGAAGAAGCAAATAGCAGCCGGGGAAGACCCCTGTGTTATGATAAATAAGTACCTGTCATTAAATATCTACCTCTCGCATGCGAACTGTACCCATCTAACCCTAACCCTATCCCTAACCACGGAAAGAACCAAGAAATAGAGCAGGAGGGTGTAAATCTACATATTTGCCGAGAAATCGATGTACAAAGCCATGCACTTAGTTTCGTAAAATTCACAATGGCGGACAAACAAACGATTCTGATTGGCTACGCTAGGACTACTTCCGGCTAGGACTACTTATCTCATAGAGGTAAAAATACACCGCCACACCTGCCTTGCCTGTCTTGGGATTTTCTCCAGTTGCATCCGAGTTTATACAAAAGACCCCCGGTATCCCCACGGGGGGGCTACTCCAATAAGATATCAAGAAGGGTGATAACACGTTTAGGCAATGACCCCTCCACTGATTACATTGTGGTTTTGTGAACGGCAGGGCAAGTACGACCCCTTCGAAACGGCAATCTACGGCGTGCTGAGCGGCAACCTGCGTGGCGTGTTGCCGGTGTGCTGCTCGTGGTACGACCACCTGTGGGCCCACCTGCGCGCCCTGGTGGAGGTGCGCGTGGAGCAGGAGATACGGCTGCGCAGCGTCACCTTCCGCAAGCCTGTCGACCTGCCGCCCCAGTTCTGGGACAGCCTGTCAGTGCGCTAGGCTCATAATTTATTATTATTATTATTATTATTATTCAGGGCTCCCAATCGCCCTGCAAAACAAGGGGTCCCAGGGACTCCTTCACTTACAGTATAGAGGGTACTGGTCCCAGTGGCATTTTGAATGCTAAAAAGAATTTTTCTAGTGCATCCCTGGGACCCCCTGCACATTCTTTTAGAGGGTCCTTTGGAATTTTAGTACTTCATAGACCCCCAAATGGGGGTCCCTGGGAGCCCTGACTTTATACTAATTATAGTCACAGAGGCGTCTCTGTGAAATTCGGGTTGCTCCCACCTGGAGAGCATGTCGCAGCCAGAGGCGCGCCAGCCAATTTAAAAATAATAAAAAATGTACATGTAAGTCAAAGGAGGTAATCTACTGACACTTCATTGCTCCTTTTACAGTTTTGTGTTTTGTGTGTTGTAACCATTTCGCCGCCAGCCATTTTTCAGCCCAAAAATACCATTAAACTTACCTGGGTAGAGGAGAAAAAAAAATCTGTAATATTGCAAATTCTTCTGTGACATGTATAACATCAGGCCTGTCCTTACCTCACAATATTACGAAAATAGGGTTTTCACTGATTTTATGCTTTTTAGTGACATGGGTGTTAAACCATTGTGGTGCATAAATGCGACATTGGCGGTGAAAGTGTTAATCAATGTTTATAATAAAACAGAGCAATTTTGATAACGAACGAAAGCCATTTGTGTGGAACGGGTTGTATTTTGTTGGGTTGTGATTCATGTTGCAGGATGGAGCCAGTGCAGGTGTTTGAACAGCTGCAGGCTTGCATGGACCAGGTGAGTTCTGAAAACCAGTCCCCCCCCCCTAGGGGATACCGGGAGGGGGGGGTCTTCCGTGCAAATAGTTCCCCCACCTTCTGGAAGTTCTGTGCTTGTAACTTCCTCTTCTTCTTCTTCTTCTTCTTCTTCTTTTTCTTCTTCTTCTTCCATCGCTCAGACAGTTTCCTGTCTTATGAGCGCAGATGCGTCATGCTGCCGTTATGCGCCTAACTAAAAAAGTGGTTAGGCCCAGCAAGTCCAACTTCGGCTGGAGAAAATCTTTTTTGGAAGTGTTTCTTGTAAAAAGGCAGGAGAATGGACCGGTAAGGCAGAAAGATAGTAGATAGATGACAGAAAGGAAAAGGCAGCGTCAAAGAGAGTGACAGATTAGAGAAAGTTACAAGCACAGAATTTCCAGAAGGTGGGGGAACTATTTATACAAAAAGACCCCCCGGTATCCCCACTGGGGGTTAACTTCCTCTAATCTGTCTCTCTCTTTGACTCTGCCTTTTTTCCCCCTTGCTTTGTGTCATCTGATCTAGTATCGTTCTGATTGTTTTGACCCATTCTCCTGCCTTTTTTTTTTTCCAACAAAAAAGTGTTCTCCTTTGAGCTCGTCCGAAATCGTAATGTGTCGGTTGAATGCAGTGAGGAGACCAGTGAAAACTGGAAAACGGACACACACGTACCCCTTGTGGCCTTATGGCCCGGGAATGCAGAAGAAAAAAAAAAAAAATGGCCAATAGGGCATTAGCCGCTTGCTGGCGACCATGAATTTCACTGAGTTGAAATTGAGAGTCGAATTATGGCGGTCACGGGAACTCAGGCAAAACAAGCGCGGGCAATTTAGTTGTCTGGTGTAGAGTACAAACACTTGTGGCAAATGCCCTACTCAACCTGATTGTTGTGACGGATTTGAAAATTTAGTTCATTGGAATAAAAAAAAATAAAAAAAGTGTACGATACGTTATTCTTTATGAAGTAAATTCCTTTGTTTACTGATATGTGGGTGCGTTATTATTGAAGTGTTATAACACTGAAAAAACAAGAATTTGGGGGGGGGGGGGGAGGGAGAAGAACAACATGTAGCTGAAACAGTGGTCTTTAATTTTTGAATGTAAATAATGAAATGCTGTATTTGTTGCCACTTTTTTTGCATGTTTATGATTTTTTTTTTTCTTTTTTTTTCCTTGTCATGTTTTGCCTGAGGGCATGGTGTAAAAAAAGCTGTCTCAGCTTATCCAATTTCCCTCATTAAAAAAAAAGTTTGTATTCGTATTGGTATTCATACACCTACAAAGTGGATTGCCTGTTTTCTTTCAGTAGTATTAGCATGGCTGTGACTGTGTTCTTTGACTTTGCAGCGTATCCGGGCAGAGTGCGACCTGTGGTACCATGTCATTCAGAAGCACGTCATTCTGGGAGACATGTCAGGTGAGTGGTCGGAGCAAAACTCCAGGGCTCCTGGGGACCCCCATTTGAGGGTCTCAGGGCTCCCAATCGTCCCGCAAAACATGGGGTCCCAAGGACTCCTTCACTTTCAGTATAGAGGGTCCTAGAGGCGGGATAGAGGGTCCCAGTAGCATTGCGAATGCTAAAAATAATTTTTCTAGTGCATTCCCTGGGACCCCCTGTACATTCTTTTAGAGGGTCCTTTAGAATGTTAGTGCTTCATAGACCCCCAAATGGGGGTCCCTGGGAGCCCTGGGGTCTATGAAGCACTGTAAGCAAAAAGGACCCTCGGAAAGAACGTGTAGGGGGTCCCAGGGATGCGCTATGAAATGGGCGAAAAACAAACCGTGGTCTTGGTGGCATTCCAAGTTACGACCGCTGCGAATCGAGGACCTTTCACTATTTCAAGGCCTAATTCGTTGAACTGATTCTCCCAAAACTTTTCAGTCTATTCTCTCGCCCCGACTGTCATTGACTTATTCTTTGCTTACTTTGTGTGTATCTGTATGTCTGTGTGTGTATGTATTTTGTGTGTGTGTATGTGTGTGTGTGTGTCTGTATATGTGTGTGTGCGTGTGTGTGCGTGCGTGTGCGTGTGTATGTGTATGTGTGTATCTGTTTGTATGTGTGTCTGTGTGTGTGTAGCTGTATGTATGTGTGTGTGTGTGTGTCTGTATCTATGTGTGTGTCTGTATGTATGTGTGTGTCTGTCAATGTGTGTCTGTCTGTGTGCGTGTGTGTGTGTGTGTGTGTGTATACATGTGTGTGTGTCTGTCTGTCTGTGTGTGCCTGTGTGAGTGTATATATATGTATGTATGTATGTATGTATGTGTGTCAATCTGTTGTCTGCCTGTGTGTGTGTGTGTGTGTGTCTATCTGTATGTATGTATGTCCGTCTGTCTGTGTGCCTGTGTGTGTGTATCTGTATGTATGTATGTGTATGTATATGTGTGTCTGTCTGTCTGTCTGTCTGTCTGTGCCTGTGTGTGTGTATCTGTATGTATGTGTGTGTGTGTGTGTATCTGTATGTATGTGTGTGTGTGTGTGCCTGTGTGTGTGTTTGTGTATGTATACATGTATGTGTGTGTGTTGCAGCTCTGGTGGAGGTGATGTACAGCTGGATCCAGAAGGACCGGGACAGCCTCCCCAACCACCTGATTCGATTCATGGCCCACCTGGTCCTCTTCCTCAGGCGCATCGGCCAGGACATCAACGTAATAATAATAATAATTAATAATGCTTATATAGCGCATAATCTTGCTAAGCAACTCAATGTGCTTTTCACCCACCACTCGTACAAACATTTCTTACAGACTGGTTCACGTATCCTCACCACACATCTCTATGAAAATGAATACATTAGAGAATGCATTGCACATAATCATAACACAACACACTAACACCCACCTCCCTTCAAACCACCCCACCCCACCCCCACCGCTTAGGAACTTTAAGAAGTTTCTGGGAAGAAGAACGAAGAGTGCGAGAGCTTTGGTAGGTGCAGAGTGAAGAAGAGAGGTACTGAGGAAGAGTTTTGTCAAATAATACGTAAGCCGCCTTCACAATTTGCCCGTGAAATGCCCACTATTTTTCAGCTACTTTCCCCCCTCAACTTTGGCCCATCCGGCTTATATATAATGCACTGGTACAGATTATCTGTGGAATTTTTTTTCCCAATTTTATATAATATATAATTTGTCTGTCCTGTGGAAATCTGTTTGGAAAATTTGAGACAGTCGATATTTTGAGATTTAAAAAAAAAGCTTTTGCCGTTAGGATTAAGTTTGGACCAATTTTTTATTTTTTCACAGTCCATATGGCCATAATGGTCTTCTCTGATCTCCCCGGCCGCTGTATTCAGCCGACACATTCCGATTTCGGAGAAGCTCAAAATGAGAAAATTATTTGGAAGATTGTTTTTGGAGAAAAGGCAGGAGAATGGGGCAATAAGGCCGTGTGTATATCTGTGACCCAGCACCAGGTGGAGAGGGGTGGGGTGTATAGGGTAGGAGAAAAGGCAGGAGAATGGGGCGATAAGGCCGTGTGTATATCTGTGACCCAGCACCAGGTGGAGAGGGGTGGGGTGTATAGGGTAGGAGACAAGGCAGGAGAATGGGGCGATAAGGCCGTGTGTATATCTGTGACCCAGCACCAGGTGGAGAGGGGTGGGGTGTATAGGGTAGGAGACAAGGCAGGAGAATGGGGCGATACGGCCGTGTGTATATCTGTGACCCAGCACCAGGTGGAGAGGGGTGGGGTGTATAGGGTAGGAGAAAAGGCAGGAGAATGGGGCGATAAGGCCGTGTGTATATATGTGACCCAGCACCAGGTGGAGAGGGGTGGGGTGTATAGGGTAGGAGACAAGGCAGGAGAATGGGGCGGTAAGGCCGTGTGTATATCTGTGACCCAGCACCAGGTGGAGAGGGGTGGGGTGTATAGGGTAGGAGAAAAGGCAGGAGAATGGGGCGATAAGGCCGTGTGTATATATGTGACCCAGCACCAGGTGGAGAGGGGTGGGGTGTATAGGGTAGGAGACAAGGCAGGAGAATGGGGCAATAAGGCCGTGTGTATATATGTGACCCAGCACCAGGTGGAGAGGGGTGGGGTGTATAGGGTAGGAGACAAGGCAGGAGAATGGGGCGGTAAGGCCGTGTGTATATCTGTGACCCAGCACCAGGTGGAGAGGGGTGGGGTGTATAGGGTAGGAGACAAGGCAGGAGAATGGGGCGATACGGCCGTGTGTATATCTGTGACCCAGCACCAGGTGGAGAGGGGTGGGGTGTATAGGGTAGGAGACAAGGCAGGAGAATGGGGCGATACGGCCGTGTGTATATCTGTGACCCAGCACCAGGTGGAGAGGGGTGGGGTGTATAGGGTAGGAGACAAGGCAGGAGAATGGGGCGATAAGGCCGTGTGTATATCTGTGACCCAGCACCAGGTGGAGAGGGGTGGGGTGTATAGGGTAGGAGACAAGGCAGGAGAATGGGGCGATACGGCCGTGTGTATATCTGTGACCCAGCACCAGGTGGAGAGGGGTGGGGTGTATAGGGTAGGAGACAAGGCAGGAGAATGGGGCGATAAGGCCGTGTGTATATCTGTGACCCAGCACCAGGTGGAGAGGGGTGGGGTGTATAGGGTAGGAGACAAGGCAGGAGAATGGGGCGATACGGCCGTGTGTATATCTGTGACCCAGCACCAGGTGGAGAGGGGTGGGGTGTATAGGGTAGGAGACAAGGCAGGAGAATGGGGCGATACGGCCGTGTGTATATCTGTGACCCAGCACCAGGTGGAGAGGGGTGGGGTGTATAGGGTAGGAGACAAGGCAGGAGAATGGGGCGATAAGGCCGTGTGTATATCTGTGACCCAGCACCAGGTGGAGAGGGGTGGGGTGTATAGGGTAGGAGACAAGGCAGGAGAATGGGGCGATAAGGCCGTGTGTATATATGTGACCCAACACCACAAAAGGGACATCAAGTGTCAAACTGACCATTCTGGGAAAATTATGCATTTTAAGAAGAATTGTTTTGTGTGCATTATTGTTGTGTGGCTGCAGTGTTTGCTGTGCTTTGTGCTGTGCAGGTAGACCTGTTATTCTGGAGGCCTTCGTTGGCCAGTTGATCCGTGGGGGGGGGAGACCACAAGCCGCTGATCGGCCGCTACATTATCGTATTTTATCATTCCAATATTGGCCTTGTGTAGGGTAGACACATCTGTGTTGATGTTCTGCAGGAAGACGGAAATTCTACACTGTGCCGGTGATTCGGGAAGCCTACGTTGACCAGCTGATCCAAGGGAACCAGAGGGCGCTGGTCGCCCGCTACATTATCATTGTATTTTATCATTCCAATATTGGCCTTGTGTAGGATCGACACATCTTTGTTGATGTTTTGCAGGAAGACCTATGCACAGTGATTCTGGAGGCCTACGTTGACCAGCTGATCCGAGGGGACCAGAGGGCGCTGATCGCCCGCTACGTCTGCACCCTGCCCGCCCCTCAGCAGGTCCAGTGGTACGCACACTTCTTGGAAGGTGAGATTCGCAGGGCTGTGAATGTTGCGGAACACGCCGGGTTTTGGGAAGGGGGGGGGGGGCGAAACTTGTGGCTTTCCAGTTTTTTTAGTGTAAAATCTTGTGGCTTTCCGGTTTTTGTAGAATAAAAACTTGTGGCTTGCTGCTTCCGGTTTTTCAAGTTTGAAGTCTTGGGCTTCCTGATTTCGGAGTGTAAAATCTTGTGGCTTCCGGGCGGGTTTTTTTTTAGTGTAAAATCTTGTGGCTTCTGGGTGGGTTTTTTTTAGTGTAAAATTACTAAAAACTTGTGGCTTCCGGTTTTGGGAGTTTAAAAACTTGTGGCTTCCGATTTTTGGGGTGTAAAAACTTGTGGGTTTCCAATTTTTGGAATGTAAAAACTTGTGGCTTCTGGGGTTGTTTTTATAGTGTAAAAACTTGTGGCTTCTGGGGTTGTTTGTTTTTAGTGTAAAAACTTGTGGCTTCTGGTTTTTGGAGTGTAAAAACTTGTGGCTTTCCCCTATGGGGGTTACGCTGGGAACTGATTTCAGTGCTGCCGCTCTGTAGTTTGGGGTGGCCTTGGTGGCCCTGTTACTGCACATGCATGGATGCTCCAACAGGATTTTTAAATTGCCTAGAGCCGGCGTCACCGGATTATGAGAATTTGAGAAACAACGATTTTCTTACACACACACACACACACACACACACACACACACACACACACACACACAAACTTGTACAATAAAAAGGGCCTATATAAGCATTTGCTATATTCAAAGGAATGTAGCACTTTTACTAGTCTAGAGCGGTGAAAAAAGAGCAGTAAATGTGTGCGTGCGCTGCTCCTGCACTCCACCGGGGCCGCCCCCTTGCAGGATTTTTGAAATTTCCCGGGAGCACCCATGCAGTTATCAGAGAATTGGACTTGTCTTCAGACAATTGTGATGCCTGAAGATGAGCTTTACTTCCCTGCACAGGCGTCCAGGGCCAGGAGGACGGTCAGCGCTGCCTGCAGCGGGCAGAGGAAGCCGGGCTGGACGTGGCCGCCATCACCAAGCGCGTGGTGGAGAACGTCCGCCGCAGGGACACCCCCGTGCTGTCCCTGGACCCCTCTGCATCCATCAACGTCGGCATCTCCCAGGTCAGTTGTCCTCCAGTAGTGTGGCGGGGTAGTCACCCATGATGCGTGGTGGAGAACGTCTGCCGCAGGGACACCCCCGTGCTGTCCCTGGACCCCTCTGCATCCATCAACGTCGGCATCTCCCAGGTCAGTTGTGGCTGCCCACGTGGCGGGGTAGTCACCCATGATGCGTGGTGGAGAACGTCCGCCGCAGGGACACCCCCGTGCTGTCCCTGGACCCCTCTGCATCCATCAACGTCGGCATCTCCCAGGTCAGTTGTGGCTGCCCACGTGGCGGGGTAGTCACCCATGATGCGTGGTAGAGAACGTCCGCCGCAGGGACACCCCCGTGCTGTCCCTGGACCCCTTAGCATCCATCAACGTCGGCATCTCCCAGGTCAGTTGTGGCTGCCCACGTGGCGGGGTAGTCACCCATGATGCGTGGTAGAGAACGTCCGCCGCAGGGACACCCCCGTGCTGTCCCTGGACCATTCATCAACGTCGGCATCTCCCAGGTCAGTTGTGGCTGCCCACGTGGCGGGGTAGTCACCCATGATGCGTGGTGGAGAACGTCTGCTGCAGGGACACCCCCGTGCTGTCCCTGGACCCTTTAGCATCCATCAACGTCGGCATCTCCCAGGTCAGTTATATCCCCCTGAAGACGTAGTGTGGCTGCCCACATGGCGGGGTAATCACCCATGATGCATGGTGGAAAACGTCTGCCGCAGGGACACCCCCGTGCTCTCCCTGGACCATCCATCAACGTCGGCATCTCCCAGGTCAGTTATCTCCCCCGAAGACGTAGTGTGGCTGCACACGTGGCGGGGTAATCACTGATGATACGTGGTGGTGAACGTGCGTCAGCAGACGATCGGACAGAAGCGACAGACTGCGAGCCCCACGTGCAAGAACATCTAGGCACCTGAACTCTTTCATTCCCTCCGCCGTCCGTCTCTATATATATCGCGCTTACAGAGAGTGCAGAACAGTGCTGCTCAGCTCGGGGATGGGGGTGAAGGGAGGTGGGTGTTAGTGTGTTGTGTTATGATTATATGCAATGCATTCTCTAATGTATTCATTTTCATAGAGATGTATGGTGAGGATAAGTGAACCAGTCTGTTTGTACGAATGGTGAGTGAAAAGCGCATTGAGTTGCTTTGCAAGATTATGCGCTATATAAGCTTTATTAATTATTATTATTATTATAATCAGCATGCAGACGAGCTGTCTTAACCTGTCATTGTGTGTGCACGCATGTGTGTGTGTGTGTATAAAAATACAATTTGACTTTGGTGCTATGCTGTGCTGCTGTTGTTTTTAATTTGTAGTATTTATGTATGCTTGTGTGTATGTACTATGTACAGACCTGCCTACTGCTACGATTTGGCCGTAGCAGCTACGAAAAATAAAGCTTTGCTACGGAGCTACGGCAACCTTAACATTGCTACGGAGAGAAAAAAATGCCGCCGCATTTTATTTTTGCTCATGCCGTTCCCGGTTTTGTCTGTTTCTAAGAGCAGACGCCGTGTCACGCGCGATAACCTAGTCACTTCCGTTTTTATCAGTGACTGCGCATGCGTTCTTATTACTTTCTCTGAAAAAAATGGCGGACTCCAGCAGCAGTAGCGATTCGGGAGATGTTTCAAACGGGAAAAAACCGAACCCAAACCAGAAAACGAAAATCATCTGGCACACCATCTTGTTCTAAGAAAAAGCATCGACCTGACGCACAAGTTTTCAAAATAGCTTACACGGAGGAGTGGCCTTGCATCGTCAGAAGTCGACTTGGTGCGAACCATGCTCACTGCAACCTCTGCCATGCAGACTTCTCTGTGAATCATGGCGGTAGAGACGACCGTCAACACGTTCAATCGGCGAAACATAAACAGTACGTTTCGGCTCAGGAAGAGAACAAATTGATTGCCGTCGTTTGTGGATGCTACGAAAATTTTTGCCATGCTACTGAAAATTGATGGCTGGGCTACTGATTGGGAAAATTCCAAGTAGGCAGGTCTGTATGTATTGATTTTAAAAAAAAATTGGTTCATCCATCTTGTTTTTGCAGCTTTTATTCGAGTGTATGCTTTAAAAATGTTCACACATAATTTAACTAAATTCTTTCCATTTTTGCATTGCTTGATGATATTTTATGCATGTTTTGTCCTGTTTGTAACGTCTCGATTTATGTATTATGCATGTTCTGGTATTGTTTATCGAGCCTGTGATTGTGCAATTTAATTTCCTTAGGGATTGACTCACTCGCATCGCAACGATTTTGAATCATTAAGAAAACACCTCACAAACCACTCCAGCCATACACACAAACAAAACAGACATAAACAAAAGGAGAAATGAAAGAAGATTACGGGTTTTTACTTCAGGTTTAGACATTGGGAAGTGGTAGATCAGACTTTTTTTTTAATCTACACCGATTGGTTTCCCCACAAACAAACCACTACTAAAGCAAAGTCAGAGGCAAAATTGTAGTCTAAGGAAGCGAAGCGAGTTTAGAAGTGACCAAGGTTGTGCACACTGTGTGTGCACAGTGTGCACACAGATTTACTTCCCTTGAAGCAAATGCATTTAATTGACAGCTATATATTAATTCTGGACATATATGGGTTCATAATGAGTTAATAAAGTTATTTGAATTGAATTGAATTGAATTGCTCCGATCTCCCATTCGCTCCCCCACTGAATTATTGCTGTGATTGTGATACACAGGAGGACAGGCAGAAGATTGACGCCATCGACTGGCTGGTGTTCGACCCCACCCAGAGAGCCGAGGCCCTGAAACAAGCCAACGCCGTCATGAGATCCTTCATCAGTAAGACTGCTTCATAACTGAATAATGATAATAGTATGGCGCTTTACCTCAAATGAGCGCTTTACAATCGAATATTCATCAACGAAGTAGACAACAAAAATAGTGTTTTAAGAATGACACAAACCAGCAACAACGCATATACAAAGCATCTCTCTCTCTCTCTCTCTCTCTCTCTCTCTCTCTCTCTCTCTCTCTCTCCTCTCTCTCTCTCTTCTCTCTCTCTCTCTCTCTCTCTCTCTTCTCTCTCTCTCTTTCTCTCTCTCACACACACACACACACACATTTATCGACAGGACCGACTCATTATTCATCTTTCATTCAGTAAGCCATAGCATATGAGTTGCACGGACTGACCACATACACCAACACGCGTACACAAACGTTAGAGGATACACATGAGTTACAAATGCACTCACACACAACGTACGCACGCACGCAGACAGACACGCACACATGCATACAGACACACACACACACACACACAAACATGCGTGCTAACACAAAACCAAAACACACACAAGTTGCATGTACACACACATGTATGCATGCTCACACACATACACAACACACACACCTCAAAGCAGAGCACAAACCTCATTCAATCTTCCCTCATGTGCACACAACGATAGACATCTTTTAGTGTTCAGTGCTAACTTTGTGTGGTCAATGCTATGAAACAAGCCAATGCTGTCAAGGATCCTTCATCAGTAAGATAACTAGGTGCCATCTGTTAGTGTTCAGTGTTAACTTTGTATGATCAATGTTATGAAACAAGCCAACACTGTCATGAGATCCTTCATCAGTAAGACTGCTTGATAACTAGGTGCCATCTATTAGTGTTCAGTTGGGGTTTTTCGTGTGGTTTTTTTTTTAGTTGTGTTCAGTGTTGACATTGTATGATCAATGTTATGAAACAAGCTAATGCCGTCATAAGATCCTTCATCAATTCTTCATCTCAGTTCTAAGGAAACTCTCTGTGCGTGTGTGTGTGGATGTGGATTTTTTTTCTTCTCAGTTTTAAAGAAATCGTTTGTGTGTGTGTGGTTTTTTTCTCAGTTCTGAAGAAGCACAATGCAGCCAGAGAGGTATTTAACAAGTTGCCTGCCGACAGCATTGATGTCGTCTATAAGACCTGGCATGCCAAGGTGAGTGATAATAACAAACATGTAAAATCTTTCTGTGTGTGTGTGCGTATGTGCACCTGCCAACAGCTCCAATGTCGTCTAGACCTGGCATGCCAAGGTGAGTGATAATAACAAACATGTAAATAACTCTGACTGTGTGTGTGTGTGTGTGCGCCTGCCAACAGCTTCAATGTCGTCTACAAGACCTGGCATGCCAATGTCTGTAACTTTATAACTGTCTGAGCAATTTTTTAGTTTCTGGTTTTGAGTTTGAATGCAGATAGAGCGTAGGGCTAGAACGGCAGACTTTTAGCAAAAGAGACTTAGAGTGGCAGACTTTGGCAAAAGAGACTTCTAGAGACAGATAGAGCGTAGGCCTAGAACGGCAGTAAGAGGACAAGCAGATGACTGGGGCGGTCCGTATTTGATGAAGTTCTTTGGAAAGCTAGTAAGATGTGGCGAGACTTTGGGTAGCCCAAAGCTGCTTTGACTTTGAGTAGCCCAAAGCTACTTTGACTTTGGGTAGCCCAAAGCTGCTTTGACTTTGAGTAGCCCAAAGCTACTTTGACTTTGGGTAGCCCAAAGCTAAAAATAAAAAGATACAGACAAACCCCTATTTTACGACCCTCTGTTAAGCGACCACCTCTCATTTGAGACCGGATTTGTTGGCACGGATGCATTTTACTATGTAAACGACCTCTCTTAAATGACTTCCTCTAAAACGCGACTTACGACAGCCATTTTGTTGGTTTTTACGACCGTTGTTGTCGTCTGCATAGACTTCGAGCAAAGGGAAACAACCATGGTCAAGGGCCTGAAAGCGGAGTCGCTTCCCTTGTTGTAGAAAAGATGGCGGAAAGCGTAGGAAAAGCACGAAAACCACTGACTTTGAAAAAGAAAACCACTGACTTTGGACGAGAGTGGAGGTGATTAACAGAAGTCGGCGAAGTGAAACAGTAATACATCGATTGCACAATCCTATGGAGTTGGAAAGACCCAAATCCAGTTTTAATATGTCATTGTATGTATGCATGAAGAAGAGAGTATGAACTGTGCTGAACTTTTTCTTTCTACGGCTGCCAGTGAAAACCTCCGTCATACGACCCCTCCAATTTACGACCGATTTTTCCGGACATTTTGGAAGTCTTAAAATAGAGGTTTGTCTGTAACATTATTTTATTTGTCTCCACATTCCCTTTCCGAAAGGGATTTAGAAAAAAAGAAAGAAGTCCCACGTTAAAAGGATTAGATAGGGCATTAGCCACGAGTGTTTGTACTCTATACTAGACTACTAAATTCCCATGCTCGTTCTGCCCGAATTGCTTTGACCTCTCTAGTTCAACTCTCTGAGTTCAACTCAATGAGATTGAAGGTCGTCGGCACTCAGCAAATGCCCTACTGTGGAACCTCCCTTATAAGACCTTCAAAAATCATCCAAAATGAGGTCTTATAGAGAGGTTCCACTGTAAGTCTTATAAGGGAGGTAATTTTAATACTTACAAAGAAGGGCAATGTCTCAGAGAAGTAGGTCGTATGTGGGAGTGAGTCTTGTAACGGGAGGTCTTATAAGGGAGGTTCCACTGTATTGGGAACCAAAAATGAAATGGTCGAAATTTTGAGATTAAACCATGAGTTTTGCCATAAAAAAAGATTAAATTGGGACCCCCAAAAAATATTGTGAACTATCCCATTTATTTGTGGTACCTGGGTTTTTTTAGTTGACTGTATTAATAAAATAATAAGTTGGTGAACTGGGTTGACTGATTTTGTGTGTGTTTTTCTTTTTTCAGACTGGCTCCACGAGTTTGCCCCCCTCCGACGACAACGCCTTGAGGGAGTACATGTGTATGCAGGCCTACCTGGTACAGTACATGTTTCATCTGTGTGTGTGTCAAGTCAAGTCAAGTCTAAATGATCTTTAAGTTTAACCCTTTCAACGCTAGCCGTTCCTCAGCCAAAATGTACCATTAAACTTACCCGGGTAGAGAAAAGATTTCGTCTGCAATATTGAAGATTCCTCTGTGACGTGCATAAAATAGGGCCTGTCCTTAACTCCCAAAATTAAGAACATAAGGTCAGTGGATACCAGGCCCTCTATTGATGCATTTTAGTGACGTGGGTGTTAAATCATTGTGGTGCCAAGAGGCGACAGTGGCGATGAAAGGGTTAACTCATTCGCATCGCAATGATTTTGAATTATTAAAAAAACCTCACAAATCACTCCAGCCATACACACAAACAAAACATAAACAAAAGGAGAAATGAAAGAAGATTATGGGTTTTTACTTCAGGTTTAGACATAGGGAAGTGGTAGATCAGACTTTTTTTATATACTTTATATAGAAAAACTCTCCACAGCATGTTGTTGATTTTGGGAGATAACGAAACGGCCTTGTCTGGTACATGTCATAGGGAGATTCGCTGTATGTCGCAGACGCCAACTTTTCTTTATCCCGGTAACTTTCACAGAAAAAATGTTTTGGCTGGAAAAAATGTTTGGCGGCGAAAGGGCTAATCCATGTCTTGACGGTTTTTTTCTCCCCCCCCCTCCCCCCCCCGAGAGCTACAGCGATTGGTTCTCGCTGTACCACCATAGTCAGCCCAGCAGATGCTACCTTTTGGCTTTAACCCTTTCGCCATCAATGTGGCATTTCTGCACCAACACTGATTAAGCACCCATGTCGCTAAAAGGCATGAAGTGAGGGTCTATTATCCAGCGACCTCATGCTGTTGATTTTGGGAGATAACGAAACGGCCTTTGTCTGGTACATGTCATAGGGAGATTCACAGTATACAGTAGAACCTCCCTTATGCGACCTTCAAAAATAATGCAAAGCGAGGTCTTGGAGGGGTCTTATGAGGGAGGTAATTTTAATACTTACAAAGATTGGCAATGTCTCAGAAAAGTAGGTCTTATATGGGAGGGAGTCTTATAAGGGAGGTTCCACTGTATTGCACATGCCAACTTTTCTTTGTCCCGGTAAGTTTCACAGAAAAGTTTTGACTAAACAAAAAAATGTCTGGCTGCTTCAGGGCTAACCCATGTCTTGACGTTTTTTATCCCCCAGGATGCAATGGAGAGCTACAACGATTGGTTCTCGCTGTACCACCACAGTCAGCCCAGCAAGCCGGCCGCGCTGGAGGCGGGGGGCGGCGGCTGCAGCTTTACGGACCGCGTGGCCCACGAGCACCGCATGAAGCAGTACCAGCTGGACATGGAGAAGTGGAGACGGAACCTCCAAAGACAGACCCAGGTAACTAACCCACCCCCGATATTTCTGACCGATTGGACGCTAATCTCATCACCATTCATACCCCCGATACCCCGGGGGGTCTTTTGTAGAAATAGTTCCTCTGCCTTCTGGAAGTTCTGTGCTTGTAGCTTCCTCTAATCTGTCGCTGTCTTTGACTCTGCCTTTTCCATGGGTGCTACTCTTTTAGTTTCACACTGATTTCAGTATTTTTAATTTGACCAGAAACTGTTTTTTAATTCATCCAAAAAAAACATCCCAAAAATTTTACCACGCGATTTGGGGTGTTTTGAACTTGGTTCTATCTTGGAAGTTTACAAAGGCAATGTAATAATTTTACTAGGCTTATCAGACTCAAACTGTCTGTCAATCATTTTAACTGTCTGTCTCGTTATCTCTCTCTATAAGTTGCCCCCCTGAATCATCCGACAGGGCTCTGCCCCTATACTTTGCCGGGGTCATGGGTCCCTGGATCCCTGCCTTTCATTTTTTTAAATTTTGGGGAGTTTCACCCATACTTTTCCCTCGTCTTAGTGTCATCTACTATCTTTCTGTCCTTACTGGGTCCATTCTCCTGCCTTTGTTCTAGAAATTCTTGCAAAGATTTTCTCCGGCCTGAAGTCGGACATGCTGGGCCTAACTATTTGTTTGGCGCACAACGGCAGCATGACGCATCTGCGCTCATATGACAGGAAACTGAGCGACCAATGTAGGAGAAGAAGAAAACGCCCCAAAATACTACTAGATGCATCGATTCTATTTCTAATGCTGTTTTTAAAGACCCACCACACAGACGTTTATTTTCCCTCTCTTACTCGGAAGATTTCTTACCAGCTATAAGGGAAAACACGGGAAAACGCTGATTTGGAAAAGACCCACCACATCACGTGTCAAATCACGGTTTTCACGTGTTTTCCCTCTTATAGCTGGTAAGAAATCTGAAGAAATCTTCCAAGCATAAGAGGGATTGTGACATGTGACCTGCAGACCTGTTTACCCTCCCGGTTTTGCCGGAATTATCCCGGGAATTTGCAAAAATTCTGGGTAAAATAATAAATTCCGGGTGAACACTGAAAATCCCGGGATTTTGAAAAAACATCTATTATTTGTTTCCGTTTGTATGAAAAGACGCAAGGGTTGTAGTTTTGCACCAAACATGTCGTCAGGCACGTCAACCGCAGGCGGCAAGCGCCAGAAATCTTCGACAAACGACTGCAGTGATAGGGTGAAACGGCCAAAAGTGATGCAGAATTTTTCTCAAAATGCCAGGAATAACAAGTTCGCGTTTGGGGGATGAGCATGCACACTGCAAGTACTGCAACGTGGACTTTAAATTTTTGCATGACGGCATAAGCGACATTGCGATGTGAATTCTATTGTTTTTTTGTTAAATTCTGTGTTTTTCTGTGGCAAATTCCAGGTTGTTCATTATACGGGTAAACAGGTCTGGACGTGGGGGGTCTTTGAGGCTTAGATTACAAAAAAAGCTTCATTTTCAGGAGGCTTCAGCCTTTATTCAGCCTAAATCATAGTTTCTCAATCTCATACCCGTGTTGTTGTTTTTTCCCCCCCCGATTGAACAGATCACCAAGGATCGCATCTACAACGTGCTGCTCTTCATGGATGGGGGCTGGATGGTGGACAGGTTTGAGGTGAGGCAACCCACCCATGTTTTCAGTCGGTCTGTCAGTTCAGTCCATAGCTCTTTGGGCTTGTGTACATTTGATCCGCAATCCTTGCTACAGTCTTATCCAGCTCTGGAATTGCAAGATTACTTTAGTTCATGAGTTAATTAACTTGAATTTTGTTTTCTTTGTCACTTTTTTATTTTTTTTATGTTTTTCTGCTATTAATTTGTTAGGTTTTTTTGTGTGTTGTTTTTTCCTCCACATTCACAGACATAAAATCATATGCATAGTTACACTTACTCATACACACTTACTCATATTCACATACACGCACACATACACACGCGCGTGCACACGCACACACTCTAAAATAATTTTTTTCTTTTTTTTTCTTCAGATATCAGATTTTGAAAATTATATTTTCTTACTATTTTATTACTCCTATTAAAAGGCGCAGGGGTCTGAGTCTGGGGAAAAAGTATTATCTTATAGTCCGAAAATGACGGTACTAGAAAAGAGTAGAGCAAACAGGTCTGGATTCTTCTACAATAGACCAACGTGTGTGTGTGTGTGCGCTGGGTGTGTGTGTGCGGCAGGACCCTGAGGAGGAGGAGTCGCGGGCGGAGCAGCTGAAGGTGATGCGCGGGATACACCTGCCCGCCCTGAGCCTCAACCTGCACCACATGCTGCAAGCCAGTGAAATGTACCCCCAGTGCATGGAGCTGGCCGACTGCATCGCCTCAGAGTACCATCAGCTGTACAAGGTGAGAATATCATGCAGGCATGCGTGCGCGTGCACATATACACATACACACGCTACAGGCCTTCCACATGTACTCTTGCTCTGTGTTGTGAAATATCTTTTCATGAGCCAAGTTGATTTTGTCAAGTTTGTGTGTAAAATGCATTGCCACATAAAAGACACAGAGAGAGAGAGAGAGAGTGCAAGAGAGAATTTGTTTTAGCCAGCCAAGGTGTTTTTTTCGTGCAACCAGAAACCCCCCTATGATCTGACCTTGAATTGATTCTCAAGCTATCAGGCTCCCCCCATGAGGTCTTTCCTAAAAATAGTTGCCCACCACCTTCTGGAAGTTCTGTGCTTGTAACTTCCTCTAATCTGCCACACTCTTTGACTCTGTCTTTTCTCTTTGCTTTCTATCATCTACTATCTTTCTGACTTATTGGCCCATTCTGCCTTTTCCCCAAAAAATCTTCGAAATAACTTTTCTCCTTTGAGCTCCTCTGAAATCGGAATGTGTCGGCTGTACGCTGCGGGGAGACTAGTGAAAACTGAAAAAACGGACACATACGTACCTTACCCAGTATGGCCAGGGAACGCAGAAGAAGATGTAGCCTTGGTGCTCTAGCCTATGTCAATTGTTCTGACACAGCCTTAAGCCAAGGGTCACCTTGGTGGGTAGCGAAACTTGCTCATTATCTTCCACAGACCTTCACGACTGACGGTATCAAATGCTTTCGTGAGGTCGACGAAAGTGCTATAGAGGTCGACGTTTTGTTCTTGACACTTCTCTTGCAGCTGACGTGCGGTAAAAACACCATGTATATTGTTCCTTGTTCCTTTCTAAAGCCACACTGGCTATCTGGCAAGAGGTCTTGTTTAAGGTGTTCGATGAGTCGATTGAGCAGGACTCGGGCAAGGACTTTTGCACACACCTGTTTGTTGCCCTTCCTCTTGCACAGGTGTACAATGGTGGCATCTTTAAAGGTGGACCCTGACGGATGAGTTTTTGCAAGAAACACATCGAGATCACCATGAAAACACCATTTACAGACATCGCAACACTCACTTTGCTCTGGTTTCCTAGAAATCAAACCGTCCAGTCTGCGATTTATCCTTGGCGGAGGTGCTGGAAGTCAAATTATTTTACTGAAAGAGAAGGTGTGTGCCGTCTGTTTTGTAATGACCAAATTGTTTGCACGATTTTTTCGCAATACAAGCCTTTTTATTTATCTTTTTTTTATAACTTTATGCAGTTTATCCAAAGATATTCTAAAAGGGTAAGATGGATTACTTAAAAGCTCGGCGAACCGGGCTGATAGAGTTATCGTTAGTGGGGTACAGTACACTATTCACAGTGGAGGCTATCCAAAAACTCAGACTGGAACTTCAACGGAGAATTCAACTGGCCTATCAACGTGTAAAATGTGTCCTGTTTAAAAGGGACATAACCAGTGTTTCTGTCCTCACTACTCATATAGGGAAAAGAGACCGGATGCTTAACTTCCCCTATACAGTCTTTGGTTTATTTAAAAGAGTTTCGCTCACAACAAAGGAAATAGCTTCAAAAAGAAAACGCTTCAACCACAATGGGTTTGGCCCCCACCCACCCCCCAAAATGGCTTCTCTCTCCGGCATCTCCGCCAAGGAGGAATCGCCGTTTTGACGGTTTGATTTCTAGGAAACCAGAGAAAAGCGAGTGTTCCGAATTTTAAAAAAGCTGTCTTTCTGGTGATCGCAACGTGTTACAAAAACTCATCCGTCAGGGTCCACCTTTAAAGTCCAAAGCGTGTCTGGAGTTGTAAAACGTTCCAATGGTGTTGTGTTCGTGTTGCAGGAGTTCCGGAAGGAGGACCTGCAGCAGCTCCTGCGTCAGATCCGCGAGTCCTCCCTGACCCTGCTGGACCAGAACAAAGACCCCCTGGGATACGAACTGGTGTGATCCACCCGCTCTCTGTGTAGTGAAGGAAGGGGCCAGATGTTGTACCATTAGATACATGCCTTGTTTTAGGACCACAACAAAGACCCCCTGGGATACCAACTGGTGTGATCCACCCGCTCTCTGTGTGTCAAGGAAGGGGCCAGAAGGACACCAGCATTGTTTAGGAAGAATTTCATGAGACTTTCTGGTTTTCAATGGCAGTGTCAAAATGGATAGGGTTGTTTGTTTGATTGAAGGGAATGGGTGGGTGTTCAGCCTTCAGGAGAATGTTACAGAGCCCTCCCACCAAAAATTAGTAGCCACCTTCCTCCATTTTTAACCGCGCACACGCACACACACACACACACTCACTCTCTCTCTCTCTCTCTCTCTCACATGCACATATTTCTTCTTCCAGTAATGTTCACCTGCCATTTATCGGCAATTATTAACATATACAGGGGTTCAAAGACAAAGATGCGCAACACAGGATATTAGATAATAGGAAAGCGTTTGTTGTTTACACACACACACACACACACACTCACACTCACACTCACTCACTCACTCACTCACTCTCTCTCTCTCTCTCTCTCTCACACTCTCACTCTCTCACTCTCACACTCACTCTCACTCTCACTCTCACACTCACTCTCACACTCACTCTCACTCACTCTCTCTCTCACACTCTCACTCTCTCTCTCATGAAGAATTATAGCAAACAGGTCAGCGTGAAAGGCTATTGTAAATTGGGGTCACCAGAAACAATGTAAGGAAACTACGGAGAGCTGGACATCAGAGGGTCTTCAACCCTGTGTTGTGCGGCTCTCCATAGAGTTTTGGGGTCTAATTTATCAATTGTGGGGTCACCAAAAAGAAGATCAGGCTAACAGGCATGGTCATTTTCAGAGAAAAGTGAATGCAGAGAAACAAATATCAGAAGGGTTTTAAGCTTGATGAAATGACCTTTTCCCAAGTTTGAACAGTTTTACATGTTCCATTTAGCAAGAGCAGTTGTCCCCTGATCACCATCAAGGGCTTTTAAATCCATTGACCAAGAGACAACATCTCCTGAAACCCTATAATATTTTCACAGAAACAAAAATGCTTTTCCTTCAGTTCCATATCTGGCTAAGGTGCTAAAGATTGAAGTTTTGTTGATGTTAGATTATCAGAGGAAGACATCGGTGCCGATGGTTTGACGATTTCTACGATGATTAGGAAAATGATTTCTTCGGTTCTGCTAGGGTTTTGTATTGTTTATTTACTGTTGTGTCACTGCCATTTTCTTTTATAAACTGAATTCATCCGATTGCATTGTTTGAAAAATATGTGCGAGTCGAGGTGAACTGACATCATTTGTGTGATATTGTCTAATCGAATCACATTGATCTGTGTTCATTTTCTTTGATGTATATGAATAAATGTTGTATGAGAACTTATCTCTGTTGAGGATAATTCTTCACTTTGGTTATATTCAAGTTGTGTGTGTGTGTGAAAAGAGAGAGAGAGAGAGTTTGATTTGTTGCCTACGTTGTTCTATGCAGAATCTCATTCAGAAGATTTACTGAAAACAGTCAAAAACTAACTTTATTTTTATGGACTATACTCTATTAAAATACACCGCACCAAGAAACAACATCTTCCGAACCCCAAAAATATTTTCAGAGAAAAATGCTCCCCCCCCGCCAAGTACCAATCCATGTCTGGGCCGGAATTTGTTTATAGTAGAGATATTTTGACAAGGTACATTCCCACTATAAGACCATGAGCACTCAATTTAATAAACGTCAAACTCAGTAAGCGTCGAAGCTGAAGTTTATCTAGGTCCCCAAATTTGCACCACGAAGAACCATTGCATTGCCTGCTACTGTGCTAGTTTCTTCTTCGTCGATCGCTCAGTTTCCTGTTAAATGAGCCCAGATGCATCATGCTGCCGTTATGCGCCTCATTAAGAAATAGGCCCAGCGTGTTTGTCTTCAGCTGGAGAAAATCTGTCGGAATTTGTTTGGGGAAAAAGGCATGATACTTGATAGATGGACCAGTGAGTGAGGCAGAACGCAGTAGCTAAAGCAAAGGGGAAAGGCAGTCAAAGAAAGCGACAGATTACAGGAAGTTACAAACACAGAACCTTCAGAAGGTGGGGAAACTATTTGTACAAAAGACCCCCCCCCACAGTTACCTGTGTGGGGGGAGCCTGTCGTGCACATCTGTCACTCGTGGCAAATCTGTCGCTCGCTAAGTACTATGAGAGTGTGTATTTGCTACATTCACAAATTTCACTTTTTCCGTACTTCACCATTTACCTAACCCTAACCCTATCCCTAACCCCACGGAAAAAGTGAAAATTTGTGGTTCATGCTGAATGTCGCAAAATGCCGCAAATACAGACTGTCATAGGTAGCGAGCTGCAGATTTGCACGAGCGACAGATTTGCACGCTACAGAGCCTGCTAATTTGAGAATCAATTCAAGGGCAGATTATAGGGGGGTGGGGTTCTGGTTGCACAGAAACCCCCCTTGGCTGGCTAATAGAAATTCTCTCTTGCTCTCTCTCTGTGTCTCTCCCCAACCCCCACTCTCTCTCTCACACACACAGTAATTTTAGCGTTCATCAGTGTTTACCATATTTCTTGGCCACAAATGTTTTGAAAAATCTGCTGGAAACTCCCCTTTATTAACAGCATAATCCACACCTGATCATGGTCGTTCAGGAAAAGCCGCAGGCAACATTCAGTTTATTATGACACAAATTAGGTACACAACTTACAGAAAAAAACACACACACACACACACACACACATATATACGGGCACGCCATGTGACAGCCACTTCAGCATTTCACGGAAACTGAGTACAAGGGGGTGGAGAGGAGCGGATTGGTGGGGGAAGAATTATGAATTATGACCGTTGAAAAAAGTTGGTCTTCACAGCAGACTTGAAGGAAGAAGTTGAAGGTAAGTGTCTGATATTGATGGGAAGTGTATTCCAGACAGTTGGTCCCTGAAAGGAGAAAGAACGTTGACCGAAGGACGGTTAGTAAAAAAGTTTTGTGCTAGTCTGGTGTTAGTATCTTTTTTGTACAGCTTAAAGTTATGGCCACGGGTTCTATCACCCTCACAAAGAGTTAGTAGGCTGTTAGTAGTGGAATAATCGTATAAATGGTGACATATTTTATAAACTTCAATCATATCACCCCTGAGCCTTCTATACTCTAGGCTAGGTATCCGCAGATAAATAAGTCTTTCCTCATAGGTCATCATTTGTACCAACAATCTTTTTTGTAAACCTCTGAACTCCCTCTAGCATATCAATGTGTTTTCTCAAATGTGGATACCATACAGGATTTCCATACTCTAACATAGGTCTCACCAAAGCCTTAAATAAAGGAATCATTATAACTTTTGATTTGTTAGTAATAAGCCTGAAGTACAGACAAGGAAAACATACAAGCAATTGTTCTTGTCTGAAACATTTTTTTTCTGGTTTGAGGCCTGGGGAATACAGAAGCATAGCCTCCTTGGCAGAGGTTGAAAAAAAAGCAAACAAACAAACAAAGAAAGAAAAAAAGACAGGGCGGTAAAGGTAAAGATGTGCCCCCCCCCCCCCCCCCCTGCATTTCTCGGTTAATTCTATTTTTCCGTTTTTGCCTTTCTTACCAAACATAAAGCTGTATTTTATTAACCTTTTCAGCTAATTATCTTTTTGGAATACTAACACACACACACACCCCTATGTAGCACAGTACACCGCCGCATTTGTCACAGTCGTGGTTCATTGCGTTTTTTCCGTCTTATAGGGGAGGGGAGGGTAGGGTTAGGGTTAGTATTCCAAAAAGATAATTAGCTGAAAAGGTTAATAAAATACAGCTTTATGTTTGGTAAGAAAGGCAAAAACAGACAAATGGAATTAACCGAGAAATGTAGGTGGGGTGGCACATCTTGACCTTTACCAACAGGGCACACACATTTACCTAGGTTTAATAAAGGCATTGTTCATAATTTTTTTTAAACCACATAACAAAACAAAACTTATCCTCGAAGTTGTAGAAAATGAAAACATCAATTTTCGATCAAAATGTTTTTTCTTCGTCAATTTGATTGGTAGGTGACAGAAGAAGCAGCCAATGAGGTTGAGCTTTACTGACAACTTTCGGGAAATCCCACTGATAAGCTCAAGGCCGTGTCGTCTGCTTTAGTGGCCTTGACTCGAGAAGATTTTTGAGTGCACTTCGTTCAAATGCTTTTAAATATCTAGTCCATTAAACTTTACGCTGTTCCCCATTTACACATGTTGAAATGTGTATGTAAATAAAAGGGGCTGTTTTTTTCTGTTATAAAACAGAGCAAACATACGTTGATTTATCGGGTAAGTACAGTAGATCTACTTAAGTCTTATACAAAAATGGAAGTAGGAGTGAAATTTCAGAAGTCTATTTTTGTTTCCTAAAGATCAGAGTCTAAAGTCTAGCATTAGACCAACCCTGGCCGGTCAGGGGCTACTTCACTCGTGTGCAATGGGTGCATCGCTCTGCCTGTGCTGCTGACAAAGGCTTAGCTGAAATAGTAAAATAGACGTTGATCACGTTTGTTTGGGATTCTTCTTCGTCGCCAGGCTCAGACAGCCTGTATTTGCGACAACCACAAATTTCACTCTTTCTTTACTTGAACCATTTACCTAACCCTAACCCTACAAAAAAGTGAAATTTGTGGTACATGCTCAATGTCGCAAATACAGACTCTCATAGTAGCGAGCGGCAGATTTGCACGAGCTACACTTTTGACTGCGACACAGCCAACTTCATCAGGCTGAAGATTCTCATTATGATTATGCTGCACTTCTTCAGTTATACCACTAGACACTAGGTTAGGTAGACCAAAAACATACTATCTGTATCGTTAAAAATTCGGGACTTTCCTGGAGTTGCATTGCCTCCGGGCAATGCTTCCAGGATCGTTCCCACCATCATTACATCTAGTATCTACTAATGTCCCATATGTGTCTGTTTCAGACCGGAGGACGTTAAACGGATTTTCATCATCAGACCAAAATGGCAATTTTCTCCGCTTTAACCATTTCGCCGCCAGACATTTTTCAGCCAAGAAATACCATTATTATTAAACTTAACTGGGTAGAGAAAATAAAATATCTGCAATATTGCGAATTCCTCCGTGACATATATATAACATTAGGCCTATCCTTACCTCCCAAAATTAAGAAAATAGGGTCTTTGGATAACAGGCCCTGATTTAATGCCTTTTAGTGACATGGGTGTTAAACCATTGTGGTGCTAAAATGCGACATTGGCGGTGAAAGGGTTAACATTGATTAGACTGTGCTTAGTAATTGTTTCAACTTTGTTCAGCATCACTCCGCATCAGTTTCCCCAGCACTGTGTTTGGTGTGTGTGTGCACGCACGCGCACATCTTCTTCTTCCATTTGGGGATGTTTATCCTGCCCCGCGCTCACTGGTCTTCATTCAGACAATTAGTAGCGCACAGGATGCATGCTATGTGAATTTGTGTCATCCATCCCACCGGCACACATGACCTACTCGTACCGAATAGTGGGATGGGCTTTAACGTGTGCGCAAGATCTTGTGCATGCGTTCGCACACGGGACCTCGGTTTTTGAAAAAGTCTCATCCGAAGGACTTTTTCCCCAACTGACGTCAGGTACCCATTTACACCTGGGTGGAGTGAGGAAAATAGGAGTAAAGTGCCTTTCCCAAGGACACACCACTGTGACCCGAGCTGGGTTCGAACCCGCGCACTCGCAAACCTGACGGATTACGAGCTAGCGACTCGGGCTTACCAACTGAGCTACAGCAGTGTGTATGTGTGTGTGTGCGCGCGCATATGTGTATGTGTGTACATGTGTGATCACTACTTGCGCATGCATGTGTGTGTTTGCATGTGTGACTGCACTCAAGTATGGTGAAGTACAGTGGAACCTCGCTATTAACACTTTGAAAAATCAGTAGAATAAAAAGAGGTCTTAATAGGGAGGTAGACACACAGTAGTCCAGATATGAAGGGGGGAAGACAATCGGTGGAAAATCTTTAGGTCACATCTTAGAGGAAGTCTTATAGGGAGGTAGACACACAGTAGTCCAGATATGAAGGGGGGAAGACAATCGGTGGAAAATCTTTAGGTCACATCTTAGAGGGAGTCTTATAGGGAGGTAGACACACAGTAGTCCAGATATGAAGGGGGGAAGACAATCGGTGGAAAATCTTTGGGTCACATCTTAGAGGGAGTCTTATAGGGAGGTAGACACACAGTAGTCCAGATATGAAGGGGGGAAGACAATCGGTGGAAAATCTTTGGGTCACATCTTAGAGGGAGTCTTATAGGGAGGTAGACACACAGTAGTCCAGATATGAAGGGGGGAAGACAATCGGTGGAAAATCTTTGGGTCACCATTTAGAGGGAGTCTTATAGGGAGGTAGACACACAGTAGTCCAGATATGAAGGGGGGAAGAGAATCGGTGGAAAATCTTTGGGTCACCATTTAGAGGGAGTCTTATAGGGAGGTAGACACACAGTAGTCCAGATATGAAGGGGGGAAGACAATCGGTGGAAAATCTTTGGGTCACCATTTAGAGGGAGTCTTATAGGGAGGTTCCACTATGCATGTGTGACGATCAATCTGCGGGAAATGGAATGCACAAAATATATTACCGTGTATTTACACAATCAGTGATTTTACAGGAGCATCAAAAAACATATTGTCGCCTGCTACAAAGTCAATCCCCATTTGATATGTATATGTATACGCTTGACCCTTCTTCTTTACCGATGAGTAAACGTGTGACACAATAAAAGTTGCATTAACACCCAAAATTTTCGTGATAATTCAGTTACACGGTTAGTCACAAAGTTACTGCATTGTTCTCACAATGGGAGATACGACAGCTGCCGGCAGTTACACGATTAGCGTGACCAGTTACACGCTTATCGCGTCAAAACCAGCAACAACCCGCCACATACACGATTATTTCTGTGGTATCATGTGACAAATTTGAGCATTTTCATTGGTCGCAGACACAAGATATTTATAGAAGACCTGCGTGAGGTCACTGGAAGGAGTTTCAGTAAAAAAAAATCTATTTTTGTCAAATTTTGTAGATACACGGTTAGCGTCGGACAGCGACGATATGTAAATATCAATATGGCTACTGCAACAACCACCTTTTGCCAGATTGAATGCCCTTGGAGGCTTGGTAGATCAAGATGCTTGAGTACTGACCTAACAAGGGAATAACTCTCACCAATAACCCAATTTGAGGCCACTAATTTGCAAGAGTGAATGCCCTTTTGGATACTGACCAACAAGGGCTTCACTCTCGCTGTCAAGGGCGTTAATAACACTAGTTGCAGTGGCCAATAGACTGAGACAGTCATTTAACCAAGTTGTTACAAATCTGCAAGTATATAAATGAGACATTAAACACAATATCTTAAAGAAGAATGTATTGCTAAAAAAATAGGGACTTTCCTGCTGTTGCACTGCCTTCGGGCATTGCCTCCAGGATCGTTCCCACCATCTTTATCTCTATAAATGTCCCATATGTGTTTGTTCCAGACTGGAGGACGTTAAATGAATTTTCATTAATTCAATAGCTTAAGACATGGGGGGATTTTTTTTTTTAAATTAAAGAAGAAAAACTAAATCCAAAAAAAAATCTGCAAGTGAAACATTTCTTGATTTCACACGCAGGCTGGGTGCAAAGCACAAGTACCAAGCACTCGCAATGAAGTACTGCAGCACAGCCGGGGATGTCCGAGGACTGTCCTTCGAGGATGTCCTGTTCTCCGGATATCTGGAGGACGGGGGCATGGCCCTTCCGGAGACGATTCCCTCGGTGCCCCTGGACACCCTGAAATCGTGGGCGGGTCTGTCGTACAGAGACATCGTCCTGAGGATCGTCCCTCTCTTCGTCACGGAACAGGAACTGCCTCTGGCCAAACTGGAAGGTAAGGGGGTTAAAAGTCTGATTTAACCCTTTGAGCTCTGCCCATGATTTGCCATTGTATGGGCTGCATTCCCAGCCTGCGCGCCTTTTGTACAAATAGTTCCCCCACCTTCTTGAGGTTCTTATATGTATTGTTAAAAATTCGGGACTTTCCTGGTGTTGCACTGCCTCCAGGCATTGCCTCCAGGATCGTTCCCACCATCTTTATATAGATCTACTAATGTCCCATATGTGTCTGTTTTTCAGACCGGAGGATGTTAAACAGATTTTTCCTCTTCTTCTCTTACAACTTCCTCTAATCTGTCACTCTCTTTGACTCTGCCTTTTCCCTTTGCTTGCTGTCATCTACTATCTTGCTGCCTTACCAGTTCATTCTCCAGCCTTTTTTCAAAAAACACTTTCAAATATTTTTTCCTCGAGCCGAAGTCGGACTTGCTGGGCCTATTTCTTACTTAAACGCATAGCAGCAGCATGACGCATATATATGCGCTCATAATTGACAGGAAACTGAGCGATCGAAGGAGAAGAAAAATTGGATTTTTTTTTTAATAATACAAAACTGACTATAATGAAATGCTTGCAATTGCTTTATATTATAACATTGCACAGTGAGTTTAAATTGTCGGGTGCAGGGAGGAATAGGTTAAGTTACTAGGAGTTAGAGTATACTATGTACCATATCTTTAGGACTATGATGAATAAGGCCTACTTTATTATTATAAGTCGCACCCCGCAAATTTTACATAAAATTCAGATTTTGTTATAATTCTTTTTATATTGTTGATCATATTATAGGATGTAGGGGTCATAGTCTGGGGGATAAAAGTATCGCTTTGTAATTTGTAAAATATGGTCACTCTAAGGGTACTAGAAGTTAGAGTATTCGCATACACGCACAAACATGCACACACACACACACACACACACTGAATAACGTGACAAATCTTTAAAAATAATAAAATTTAAGAGTAGAAATCTTCTTCTTCTACTTCGATCGCTCAGGCAGTTTCCTATAAATTATGAGTGCAGATGCGTCATGTTGCCGTTATGCGCCTAAGAAATAGTTAGGCCCAGCATGTCCGACTTCGGCTGGAGGAGGAAATCTTTTTGAAAGTGTTTCTTGAAAAAAAAGGCAGGAGAATGGACCAGAAAGGCAGAAAGATAGTAGATGACAGCAAGCAAAGGGAAAAGGCAGAGTCAAAGAGAGTGACAGATTAAGAGGAAGTTACAAGCACAGAACTTCCAGAAGGTGGGGGAACTATTTATAAAAAAGACACCCCAGTATCCCCACTGAGGGAGAGTAGAAATTAAACCCAAAAAACTGAAGAATAAGATAAAAACATAAAACTAATCTTTGTTGGTTGCAGAGCTTGTCGACAAAGCGATGTCGACGTTCGACACGCCAGAAATTGCTCCCATCAAGCACCTGTCCAACGGGCTGACGGTGATCGAGATGTTCCACGGCCGCACCTGGGCCTTCAAGGACATGTCCCTGAGCATTGTGGGACAGCTCTTCGATTACTTCCTCAGCAAGCGCCAGAAGCATCTCATGATCGTCGTTGGTGAGCGTCGTTGATTTCAGTTTTGTTTTGTTGTTGTTGTTTTTTAGTTGTAGTGTTCAGGGCTCCCAGGGACCCCCATTTGGGGGTCTATGAAGCACTAAAATTCTCAAGGACCCTCTAAAAGAATGTGCAAGGGGTCCCAGGGATGCACTAGAAAAAAATATTTTTAGCATTCGCAATCCCACTGGGACCCTCTATCCCACCTCTAGGACCCTCTATACCATGTGAAGGAGTCCCTGGGACCCCTTGTTTTGCGGGACGATTGGGAGCCCTGAATGTTGTTGAGGTCAGAATGAATTAAAGGTTGTTGTTTTTTTGTTGGAAAAATGAAAATCACTGTTTTGTTGCTAAAGAATGTTTAGTTTTGATACTACTGGTCTGATATATTTCGATCATTGTTGCTATTTTTATTAAAAAAAATCAGAAAAGACAACCAGCGGCGTGACTGCATTTTCGGCACCTTGACCTTTGACCAATGACCTTCATCGTCTAACTTGGCCTAGATATTTTCACTACCTATCCGCATGCAAAATTTGAGGGTCCCTAGGTCCCTCCGTTCAAACGCTATCGTGTTAACATAGCCAGCCAGTCAGTCAGCCAGGAACTGTCTGCCCTGAAAACATTAACCAGCTTTTGCTTTGCTGCTGGTTAAAGAGACAAAATATTCATCATAGTCTTTTAGCAGTTTTCTGGGATTTTTTGTTCGACTGCTGGATCCTATTGGTAAACACTAACCTGGGTGGGTGGGTGGGAGGAAGAAGGATCCTAGGAGGTCAATTGCAGGGTGACAAGTTTCGAGCATAGCTCTTCGTCAGACTGAATTTGCAGTGGTGTGTTGGCAGTCTGTCTTCACTGACTGAGTAGTGTTCAGGGTGAACACAGGAATTAAGTGTGATTGGAAAGAAAAAAAAATGGGGCAGGGGTGGATAACTTCTGGATAACTTTCTCTCCACCCAACAACTGCTCACCCTTGCCCTCATCCCACCCTTCCACCCCTGCTTTCTTTCCAATCACACTTAATTCCTGATACTCAGTCAGTGAAGACAGACTGCCTACAGCACACCACTGCAAATTCAGTCTGACGAAAGAGCTATGCTCGAAACTTATCACCCAGCAATTGACCTCCTAGGATCCTTCTTCCTCCCACCCACCCAGGTTAGTGATTTTTTGTTTGTTCGCTGTCCCATCTTCTGGGCCGTACAGTGACTTGGGTGTTAAATCATTGTGGTGCAAAAATGCGGCCATCAAAGCAGCGAAACGGCTGAAATGGGTGCTTGTGTGCGTGCATGTGTGTGATATTCAAGCATGCTTATTCTTCTTCTGCGTTCTCAGGCCACAATGAGTAAAGTATGCATGTGTCCGGTTTTCAGTTTTCACTGGTCTGCCCACTGCATTCCGATTTGGGAGGAGCTCAAAGTCAAAGGAGAAAATATTTGGGAGATGGTTTTTTTTGCAGAAGGTGGGAGAACTCTTTGTCCCCCTCCCCCTCCCCCTGATATCCCCACGAGGGAGTTTGATATTCAAGCATGCAAATTCTACACGTTTCCCAGGTACATCGGGTAACACGGGCAGTTCGGCCATCGATGCAGCTGAAGTGGGTGGATGTGTGCGCTGTGCATGCGAGCATAATTATATATATACATGTATGCAAATTTCCCAGGCACTTCGGGCGACACGGGCAGTTCGGCCATCGAGGCAGTGAGGCAGCTGAAGTGGGTGGACATCGTGGTGGTTCTCCCCCGGGGCCGGGTCACCCAGGTCCAGGAGCTACAGATGACCACCGTCCACGCCAACAACGTCTTCGTCTACAGAGGTAGGAAACCATTGACGTGGCACAGTGGTAGCGCGTTCACCTCGTGTCAAGTAAACCCGAGTTCGAACCTGGGTACAGGGGATTTTTCCTCTCACTTTACACTAGGCCTATAACAGTCTGAACTGTGGAGTTTTTCGGATGAGACGATAAACCGAGGTCCCGTGTGCCCATGCATTTAGCACACGTTAAACCCAGTGGCAACGAAAAAGTTGTCATTTGGTCAAAATTTAACACCACCCACCCCCACCCCACCCCCTTCCTTCCTTCGTCATCAGTCACACAAAAACCGCATGCCCAAAAACAATATGGATGGCATGCCTCTGGCTGTGACACGCTGTCCAGGTGGGAGCAACAGAGATGCCTCAGTGACTGTTATTATATTCTCTTACTATTTTAGTAGTCATATTATAAGGCGCAGGGGTTTCAGTCTGGGGAAAAAAGTATCGCCTTATTGTTCGAAAAATACGGTATTGTCATAACGCGTAATAGATGAGTCTCATTACTATTATTTAGAATTTTCATGTTGTTTTGTCCCACTACAAACTCACTTTTTTTTTCACTTCTCCCATACGTATTTCATAGGAATCTCGTAAACGTTTACATGCTGGCTGCCTTTTTTATTTTGTTTTCCCTCCCCCCCCAGCGGATGGCACGTCGGACGACATAGACGTGCCGGTAAAGAAGCTGTTTGCCGATGCGGAGTTTGCGCAAAAGTTCAACCTGTGCTCCGCGAATTCCCTGAACTGGGCCAGAATCATGGTACAGATGGCCCACTTCTTCTACATGTACCTGCAGGTGAGGGTATATTTCTTGTGTTCTTGCTCACAGTCATTTAAACCAAAGAAAAGAAACAAAAAAGAAACTAAAAATACCTTTGGTAATTTTCAACAAGCTACTGCTTGTCTTTTTCAACCTTGTCTGACTGGCTGTGGTGGGAGCTGTTGGTGTTGTCCACTGAGTTGTCATTTGTGGGGTGAGTACTGTTCAGGAAGGGACTGTAGATAGGGGGCAAGTCATACCCTACATCTCTGTTGAGACTTGGCCTCCTTTCCCTTATCTCTATGGCTTCTTTGATTTTTCTTTCTAGTGAAATGTGACTCAGTTGAGATGATGGTGGTTTGGAACTTGTTGGTATGGTGGGTAGTTGTTGTTAAATGTTCATAAAATGCAGAGGATGGTGGTTTGAAACTTGTTGGTATGGTGGGTAGTTGTTGTTAAATGTTCATAAAATGCAGAGGAAGCTCTGGAAGTATGCTCTTCTAGCCTAGTTTGTAGTGGCCTGCCAGTCTCTCCAAAATAGTCCCCATTACACTCCTCACACTGTATGTGGTACACAACACCGCTCTTCTTCTCTGTTTCCGTCTTGTCCTTTACCCTTGTTAACTGTGACCTGAGGGCTTCTTTTTCAAAATGTAGTGTGCCCTTTGTCTACAGGTGAGTAGTCAACTCTGATACAGGATAACTCGTAAAAAATGCAGGCCTCTAAATTGGTGATGAAACTCCCCCGTGGGGATACAGGGGGGTCTTCCGTACAAATAGTTCCCCCACCTCCTGGAAGTTCTGTGCTTGTAACTTCCTCTAATCTGTCTCTCTCTTTGACTCTGCCTTTTTCCTTGCTTTGCGTCATCTACTATTTTGAGACGAAGCCCTTTTCGAGGTCCAGAACCAATTCGCAGCAGGATATAAACACTTTACTGCACAACACGACAGTTGACAGGATAAGCATGGAGCACAGAGACGAGGCTTTAGTTGCTACAGTGGGACCTCCCTTATAAGACTCCCCCATTATAAGACTCCCTCCCACATAAGACTCCCTCCCACATAAGACCTACTTCTCTGAGACATTGCTCTTCTTTTTTATTTTTATTGAACCTTTTTTTTTCCCCCACATTATTTCACAAGGAAGAAAAACAAACAAATAATAGGCAAAAATCAAATAAATACATACAGAAGACAAACAAACACATTTACACACATCTGTGCCGTGGAAGTCATGACATTGCTCTTCTTTGTAAGTATTAAGATTACCTCCCTTATAAGACCTTCAAAAATCATCCAAAATGCGGTCTTATAAGGGAGGTTCCACTGTATTAGTATAATGTACAGTAGAAGAGTACTCCGCTGTTACTCACATTTACATGTTACACCATTTCAAGGGAAATACACACGCACACAAAAAGTATCGATATAGAAACACATCATCAACAAATCAAAGCCATTAACCCTTTCACCTCCAAAGTCGCATTTTAGCACCACAGTGATTTAACACCTATGTCACTAAAAGGCATCAAATTGGGGTCTATTATCCAAAGACCCTATTGTCTTACTCTTAGTTTTGGGAAGTAAGGATAGACCTTATTTTATATATGTCACAGAAGAATCCCCAATACTGCAGATGGTTTTTGTTCTCTACCCAGGTAAATTTAATGGGAAAATGATTTGGTGAAATATGGCTGGCAGTGAAAGGGTTAAGAGGAAGAAAATACACCCACCGACACGCTATGAAAAGACCCCTCTCTTATACTTTCTTTCTACTTCTCTCTCTCTCTCTGGCGTATGCATGCTCTCTCTGTCTCTCTCTCTCACCCTCTAAATGTGTGATATTGTGCGCATGTGCAGTGATGTCCCGAGGCCCCGGTCATAGGCCATTGACCTAATAAAATTGAAAATGCCCTATTGTGTTCTCCCCTGTTAGGACAAATGTCTGATTAAATTTGTATCACTGGCACGCTTTGTCTTATTGATTTCTGCAAGCGCCAGGACATTGTCCTGGGCCACTGCAAGTAGGGCTATTAACGCCATTGACGGCAAGAGTTAAGCTCTTGTTGATCAGTATCCAAAAGGGCATTCACTTAGTTGCAAAATAGGGTTATTGGCGAGAGTTATGTCCCTTTGTTTGGTCAGTACTCAACCATCTTCCCCCACCCACCAAGGGCATTCACTCTTGCAAAAAGGTGTTCTTTGCAGTGGCCAATAGCACGAAGGTGCATGAGCCTAAATCTGAGATAACGTGTGATGCTTTATATTACTTTCATTCTAAGCTCGCCTAATGTTTAAATGTATATTTTGCATTTATCCTGTCCCTTAATGGGCCAGATGGCCTGAAACCACTGAATTAAAGAAGATGTTTGTGAAGGTGCATAAGCATACACGCACATATACTACACATGTGTGCAGGCATGCACACATGCACACACGCATTCGCTCACACACACACAGTCACAACACACACACACACACACACACACATACAGGGCAGGTTGAAAAAAAAGCTTTGTCAGCTTATTCTTTAACCCTCAATAAAGATGATTTTGACTTGACTTGACACACACACACACACACACCAGAGTCACAGGACACACAGACCACGCACACACACACATCCCCCAAATTTTTACGAATGGAATATAAAAGACAATCAAGTCAAGAAGACAGACTCAAGAGAGAACTTTAAAAGGGAGAATTAAAACATGACTGAAATCTAAACAGAAAAGACCAATGTATCATGATTAAAAACTTAAAAAATAAAGGCAAATTGGCCTACACATATATCAATGTATGTTTTGTGTGAGTGTGTTTGTGTGCATGCATATATGCGTGCAGCTGGTCTTGGTTGCCAAGCGCATGGGCCTTCCTGCGCGTTACGTGTGCGTGATCAACGATAACGACAAATGTGTGCTTGTGTGTGTGTGTGTGTGTATGTTTTATATGTGTTGCATGCGTGCAGCTGGTCTGGTTGCCAAGCGCATGAGCCTTCCTGCGCGTTACGTGTGTGTGATCAACGATAACGACAAATGTGTGCTTTGTGTGCCAAGATAGCACACCGACCGTGGGCCGACGTCGGGAAATGGTCGGCCATGGTGGCCAGTGGTCGGATTGCAGACCCTCGGATATACGACCAATTTCCGACGTCGACATTTGAGCGGTGTGCTATCTGGCAGGCATGAAAATAGCTCCGCTGTTTCCGCCGATTTTTTTCTTAAAAAAAAAAGGTGTCGGTTGGAAGGCAAAGTAGGATGTGAAATGAATTGCCGACGTCGGCATTTGAGCGGTGTGCTATCTGGGTGGGTGTGCATGTGTTTCCGTGTGCGTGCAGCTGGCCTTGTTGCCAAGCGCATGGGCCTTCCTGCGCGCTACGTGTGCGCGGTCAACGATAACGACATCGTGGCCCGCATGGTCAACACCGGACTCTGCCAACTAGGGGAGGTCACCCCTTCCTTGGCTCCCGCCATGGACATGCAGGTGACGCTTTACTTCATTTTTGTCGTTGGTGACGCTATTCTTTGGTGGGGGGGGGGGGGGGGGGGGGGGGGGGGGGGGGTCTCTTTTTTTTTTTTTTACTATTATAGTTTTGCCATTATTTTTGTTTTTATGATATTAGTAATGCCATTCTTATTACTGGGAATGTACTCATTATTATTATTAGGAATACATCGCCTTTTTGGCCATAAACAATGAAGTGAGCTGTTCTCTTGCATATGTTACGCCCCGTCCGTGAAATTGCCTATTTCATGTAATTGGCTATTTTGCCCGATTCATGAAATGGACAATGTATATCAAAGTTTTCAATTCTCAATCTCACAGACATTGATTAAAGTCAATGCAACAGTAGCACATTTTTCTACATGGTATTTTCAAGGGGGTCG
>CM065704.1:4695074-4720074 GCA_017654935.2 Phymorhynchus buccinoides
ATCATGGTCTGTTATTTCAAATGGACATTGGTGTTCCAAAATTTGGGTAGAGGATTGTACCCTATTCTAAATGTGTCGCCTAGAAATCTCACAATTGCAGACGAATCTTTTTCTGTAGCCAAGGAATGTTTAATGAACTGTTGGCCTCAAAGATGGCTGGCGGTGACTGGTTAACACTAAATTTTTGGCAATGTCCACATTTTAGCCCAATTCGACGTTAATGTAGACAAAAAAGGAAGCAAATGAATCCCTAAAAGCGTGAAAGGGATTTTTGTATTACGACATTATCGTTCCGTGGGGATACCGGGGGGTCTTTCATAAAAATAGTTCCCCCACCTTCTGGAAGTTCTGTTATGGTAACTTCCTCTAATCTTGCCCTCTCTTTGACCCTGCCTTTTTCCTTTTCTTTCTATCTCTGCTGTATTTCTGACTTAATTGGCCCCATTCTCCTGCCTTTTTAAAAAACAAATAATTTTTTTCTCCTTTGAGCTCCTCCGAAGCATCAGAATGTGTCGGTGTGGCGCGGCGGGAGAACCAGTGCAAACCGAACCCGGCACATTATGTACCTTACCCATTATGGTCCTATGGCCTGGGAAGCAGAATAAGACGAACATTAAGGCCTAACATTTTCTGGTTCGTTTACTTATGCTCTCGAATGTGAATATTTATTAATGCCCCATCTACAATGCCGAATTCATTTCAATATTGTTTGCTATTGAAAAGTCCTTTATAGATACCTGACGCGCCAAACGATTAGGTCCCTTGTTTTTTTTCTGGGTAGGCTGTACCACCATAGAATGTCCATGTTCGAACTTGAGGCTGCGCTTTCAAAACTGTTTTGTTTTGGATTTGGGGGCATTTGTATGGTAGCGAGACCTGTCCAAACAAGATTCTTCCAGCTAAGAGGGAAACCGTGAAACCCGTTATTTTGACCACGGCGCGATCTTGATGGTCTTTAAACAGTAAATACATTGGACAAATCCCACATTTTCGCCCGTAAGACCAGCTAATTCTGATGACGGAAAGACACCTTTTTCTTTGCTCTTTTCTGTCTTCAAATTAATGATCTTTCTCTTGACATCCTCCTAACTCAATTGACATTACGAATACAGTACAAACGGGGTTTCCGGTTAGAAATCGAATTGATCGCTCTTACGGGCGAAAATGTGGACATAGCCATGAATTGTTCCGGAAATGTTACTTCCATAAGAAAATAATACCGGTAAAAATCTTTTTTTTAAGGAAAATATCTTGACCTTAGTGATTCCTTAGCTTACGGGTTGATCTTTTCCTGTTATGTTATAGCCCCATGGGAATAGGCTGGATCTATTTCCTGTTATTGTTTATAAGGCCGCACGGGAAGGAGGTTGATCTATTTCCTGTTATTTTCTTGGCCCCATGGTAAGAGGTTGATCTATTTCCTGTTATTTTATAGGCCCACATGGGAAGAGGTTGATCTCTTCCTGTTTTTTCTTGGCCTATGGGAGAGGGTTGATCATTTCCTGTTCTTTTAATTGGCCCATGGGCATAGTTATCTTATTTCCTGTTATTTTATAGGCCCCATGGGAAAGGTTTGATCTATTTCCTCTTATGTTTAGGCCCCATGGATAGGCTGATCTATTTCCTGTTTTTTATAGGCCCCATGGAAGAGGCTGATCTATTTCCGTTATGTTATAGGCCCCATGGGAAGAGGTTTTTGATCTATGTCCTGTTATGTTTATAGGCCCCCATGGACGAGGTTGATCTATTTCCTGTTAATTTTATAGGCCCATGGGAAGAGGCTGATCTATTTTCCTGTTATGTTTATAGGTCCCATGTGAAGAGGCTGATCTATGTCCCTGTTATGTTATAGGGGTCCCTGGGAAGAGAGCTGATCTATGTCCTGTTTATGTTTAGTCCCATGGGAAGAGGCTGATCTATGTCCTGTTTTTTATAGCTCCATGGGAGAGGCTGATCTATTTCCCTGTTTGTTAGGATGCCCCATGGGAAGGTCTGATCTATGTCCTGTTATGTTATAGGTCCTCCTGGGGAAGAGGCTGAGGTATGTCTGTTTTTAGGCCCACGGGAAGAGGCTGATCTATGTCCTGTTATTTTATAGCCCATGGAAGAGGTTGATCTATTTCCTGTTATGTTATAGGCCCCATGGAAGAGGCGAATTCTATTTCCTGTTATTTTATAGCCCCCTGGGAAGAGGCTGATCTATTTCCTGTTATGTTTATAGGCCCCCATGGGAAGAGGTTGTCTATTTCCTGTTTTTATAGCCCCCATGGTAAGAGGTTTGATCTATTTTCCTGTTAGTTTATAGGCCCCATGGGAGAGGTCTGATCTATTTTTCCTGTTATGTTAGAGGTCCCATGGGAAGAGGCTGATCTATGTCCTGTTATGTTATAGGTCCCGTGGAAGAGGCTGATCTATGTCCTGTTATGTTATAGGTCCCTGGGAAGAGGCTGATCTATGTCCTGTTATGTATGGCTCCATGGGAGAGGCTTATCTTTCCTGTTTGTATAGGCCCCATGGAAGTGACCTGATCTCTGTCCTGTTATGTTTAGTCCCTGGGAAGAGGCTGAGGTATGTCCTGTTATTTTATAGCCCCCACTGTAAGAGGCTGATCTTGTCCTGTTTTATTTATTAGGCCCTGGGAGAGGTTTATCTATTCCGTTATTTTAGGCCCCATGGGAAGAGGTTGATCTATTTCCTGTTATGTTATAGGCCCCATGGGAAGAGTTGATCTATTTCCTGTTATGTTATAGGCCCCATGGGAAGAGGTTGATCTATTTGTCCTGTTATTTTATTGGCCACCATGGGAAGAGGTTGATCTATTTCCTGTTATGTTTTATAGGCCCATGGGAAGTAGGTTGATCTATTTCCTGTTATTTTATTGCCCCAACGGGAAAGAGTCTGATCTATTTCATCTGTTATTTTATATAGTCCCCATGGGAAGAGCTGATTCTATTTCCTGTTAATTTTATAGGTCCCTGGGAAGAGGCTGATGTATTCCTGTTATTTATCGGCCCCATGGGAAAGTTTGATCTATTTCCTGTTATGTTTATTGGCCCCATGGTGAAGAGGTTGATCTATTTCCTGTTATTTTATAGGCCCATGGGAAGAGGCTGATCTATTTTCCTGTTATTTTATAGGCCCCATGGGAAGAGCTGATCTATTTCCTGTTATTTTTATAGGCCCCTGGGAGGGGCTGATCTATTTCCTGTTATTTATAGGCCCCATGGAAGGGGCTGATCTATTTTTCCTGTTTTATTTATAGGCCCCATGGGAAGGGGCGGATCTATTTCCTGTTATGTTATGAGGCCCCAGGGCAGAGGTTGATCTATTTCCTGTTATTTTATAGCCCCATGGAAGAGGTTGCTCTATTCTCCTGTTATGTTTGGCCCATGGGAAGAGGTTGATCTATTTCCTGTTATGTTAGGCCCCATGGGAGGGAGCTGATCTATTTCCTGTTTGTTAATAGGCCCCATGGGAAAGTTAATCTATTCCTGTTTTTTATGGCCCCATGGGAAGAGGCTGATCTATTTCTGTTATTTTATAGGCCCCATGGGAAGCTGCTGATCTATTTCCTGTTATTTTATAGGCCCCATGGGAAGAGGTTGATCTATTTCCTGTTTTTTAAGGCCCCATGGGAGAGGCTGTCCCTGTGCTGACCATCACCGTCACACCAAACTTTCATCACTTGGTGAACGCAAGTGTATCGGACCACACATCTGCAAAGGGACGCCTCGCTGGCTGGGACACATCATGAGCTCCCAGCGACCAGCCTGCATATCAACCACCATCTGCAAAGGACGCTCCGCTGATGGGAGCATCATGAGGCTCCCAGCGACCAGCCTGCAATATAAACCACCATCTGCAAAGGACGCCTCCGCTGGATTGGGAACGCATCATGGGCTCCCAGCGACAAGACCTGCAAATCAAGCAATCAGATTGGACGCCGACAGGACAGAGAAGAGGGCTGCCTGAGATGAAACTGGAAGCAGTGGAGAGGACTGAACTTGTCCCACAGACGCTGGAAATGACTCGGAATGATGAAACTGAAACAGGGAACAGTGGAGAGGGACCTGAAGCTTGTCCACTACGCTGAATGACATGGAGCATGATGAACTGGAACAGACCGTGGAGAGGGACCTGAGCTTTTCCACAGACGCTGGAGTGACATGACATGATGAACTGGAAACATACAGTGGATAGGGAGTCGGAAGCTTGTTTCACAGAAACCTGAGTGACATGGACATGATGAACTGAAACAGACAGTGGAGAGGGACCGTGAAGCTTGTCCCCAGACGCGGAGTGACATGGACTGATGACTGTGAAACGACAGTGGAGAGGACCTGAAGCTTGTTCACATGTGGGGGGTGGTGGTTTGGGGGGGGACGCTGATTGACATGGACATGATGAACTGGAAACAGACAGTGAGAGGACATGAGCTTGTCCAACAGACCGCTGGAGTGACATGGACCATGATGAACTGAACAGTGGAGAGGGACCTGAAGCTTGTTCACAGACGCTGGAGTGACATGGACATATGACTGGAAACGCTGGAGAGGGACCTGACTGCTTGTTTTCACCGGACGCTGTATTGACATCGACAGCTTGGCTGAGGACCATGGCCAGTGGAGGCCTTGACTGCCTCATAGCGTCCGGGCGACGCGGATCAACTATTCTGAGTGATTAAATATTGTTTATATTAAAGTTCTACTTTTCTTAGCCCCCACCTACCCCACCTCCTCTCTCTGTAAGGGAAATTATTAAAAAAAAAAACAAATAAAAAACGCACTTGTTTAAAATGTACAGTATTAAAGCATTACAGTACGTGAATGCACTAACACTTTTTTGCATTCAACAATGAACAGTTACTACTTCGCATAGTAATGTCATTTTCTGGTCACGACGACAGTTCTCGGAAATTCGGACTGTTTCCGTTGGAGAGCTCGTCACCACTACTAAAGGCGCACACTTTCTATGGGATTGTGGGAGTGGAGGTTGTGACTGACTCTGGAAACCTTGCTATCAGCTTTTGTTCATACAGGCAGCAGAACTCTCACAGTATTCACTTAATCTTATCAACGTTTTATGCAGTGGGTGTTTTACGCGTGTAAATCGCACAGGTCAGTTCCCCTCTGAAGGACGCATCATTCTAAAAATGGATGTATGCGTTGTGGTGGTATGGTATGGTATTGTGTTTCTGGTCCGAACTCGCTGAAATTTAGGCTTTACATTCTTCCATATGGAGAGCGCGTTGCTGCTAGTGCAAGCGCAACCTTTTCTGCTTTTCTGGGGAGGTTGGACTCGATATTAGGTATCAATTTGGCTTCACAACAGGCAGCAGGCTCTCCGTCTCATCGAACTTTTAACTGTTGTTTTATGTGGGTCTTACGTGCCTAAGGCGCACGGGTCCAATTTGCTTTAAGTCCCCATCCAAAGGCTCGGCGTTTTGCTTGATTTTTTGCCGTCAAACTGGAACGAAAGGGCGCGCTGGGATCAACCCTATTGAAATGGAAGGCGAACCGCTTTCCAAGGGCCTGCTACACTACCATACGATTCGCTGTCAGTGTGATGCGATGGTGACGATGCGATTCGTGATTCACTGCAATTCGTGTATTGGGTCTACTTGAGTATTAAGAGCGAAATTTGTAGATATTATTTTTAGACGGAAGTTTTCCACGTGAACCATGACTGGATGCCATCGTCACATCGCATCGCATTGACAGCGATTTGCATAGAGCGTGGCAGCCTTTAAGTTGTCCTGCCACCGCCTTCCCATTACGTTTTGTGTCTTCTTTCAAGATTTATGATTCGAAGAACAGGCTGATGTATACATCATCATCCCTAGCATGCCTTCTTTCGAATTGATGATCGAAGACCAGGCTGGACTGTATGCCGATGTCATCATCCCTAGCAGCCTTCTTTCAGATTGATGATTCGAAACCGGCTGAATTGTTGCGATGCTCATCATCCCCTGCGCAGGCCTTCTTTTCAGATTGATGATTCCGAAGACCGAGCTGATGTATGCGCGCTTGTCATCATCCCTAGCAGGCCTTATTTCAGATTGATGATTCCGAAGACCCAGGCTGATGTATACGATGTCGTCATCCCCTAGAAGGCCTTCTTTCGAATTGATTATTTGAAGACCAGGCTGATGTATACGATGTCATCATCCCTAGCAGGCCTTCTTTCATGTCAGGCGCTTCATTTGATTTTTGTTTTTGAATAAAGTACCGACTCTTAGTAATCTATTTTAGCTTGTATTTTTCACAGGGCCGGACCGAACGTTTTTAAGGGGTGGAGGCTATTCATCGAAGGTGCGAAGCACCAAGACCCCTAGGTTTTTAAATCCGGAAGCAAAATAATAACTCTGGTGTCAATCGGCATAATAAAGGACGGATACCATTACTGTTCATACCCCCTATATTGAAACATGTTTGGAAACCATTAAGTACAACATGTGCTCCACACTGCTAGATATAGAGCCCGTGAGGAAATTTAGCTGCCGCTCGGCGCATGAATTGTTTTTTTGTGTGGAAATGGGTGGGGCTGCGCCCCCTAAGCCCCCCCCCCCCCCCCCTTAGTCCGGCCTGTACTACATTATTTAGGAAGTTCTCTTTTTTAAAAGCAAAAATATGTAGGCCTTCCAGAATTATATGGGTGTATAAAATTGACAACTGGTTTCTTGCAGTATGTAAGCTAATGTTTATTTCTTTGCACAGCTGCCCAGTGACACCCCCCACCCCCCATTATGACCACAATCCACAGATTTCACCGTCACACCAAACTCATTGGTTGTCTGCAGGGCTGTCTGCCTCATTCATAGGTATGTTTGTTTCTTTTGCAGTGGAACAAAAGCGAGCATTGTCTTATTAGATTTTAGTTTTCTAAGCCTACCTCTCTGTGGAGACATCAGAGGGTAACGCCTTTTATAAGCCATGTATGCGTAAATTGGATGCACCATTTTTATTTTTTTCATTGTCTTTTCTCCTTGATTCCTTTAAGAACAAATACTGTTTCTTCTACATGTTCGGGTGTGGGAGTGGATTCAGGGAAGCTGGCTATCATTCTGTTCATATTAAGGCAGTGGGAATCTCGCTGCTGTATTAACTCTAACACACTGCGTGGGTTGTACCTTGTGTGGGTAAAGCGCACTGGTCAGGCTTATGTAAGTCCCCATCCAAAGGAATCGGCGTTCAGTTTTGATTTTTCCCGTCAAACTGAAAATGTCCTAGTCACTTTCGCATGACACTTAAATTTATCACCCACAAAAGGAATGGTTCCAGCGACAAAATAGTATAATTGCATGGCTTTGTACATCGATTTCTCGGCAAATAATGTAAGTTACACCCTCCTGCTCATTTTCTTGGTTCTTTCTGTGGTTAGGTTAGGGATAGGGTTAGATGGTCTTTTCATTTGCCACAAGCATCTTTTTTTTTGGTCACAACTCATCTATTATTTTGAAGCTTAATCGCTACCCTTGCGCATTGAATTGGCAGTCGAGCCTTTAAGTATCTTACCATCTTGCTTTTTCCTCAAATGTTTTGTCTTCAGACTTGTAAAGTAAACACCAGCCTTTGTAGATATCATCATTGTGGGTAGGTACCAGTCTGTCACGCATTTCATTGAATAAGTTACCGTTCTCTAAAACTTTGTAAAATTATAGCATTGGTTAGGAAGTCAATTCTTTATAGCAGAATCTGTAAGCCCTTAAAAATACATAGGCCTAGCAATGAAAAAAGTACTCTTGTATTTATCTAGTATGTACAAATGCTCTGTAATATAAGTTTGGTATGTATTTGTTTTCCAATCATTATATAGATGCCCTGGGAAGGAGTGTCCCCCTGACGACCGAATTCACCGTCACAGGATGGACCACCTTCCAACAATTTGGTGTTGCACTGCTGTCTGCCTGCTTCATAGGTATGTTTTGGTTTCTTTTGCAGTGCAAGTACACGATGTACGATTTTTCTCTTTAATTAAAGACCGCCCCCACGTCCTGTTCCATATTCCCTCTTATGCTATGAAGATTTCTAAGATTTCAACTCTAAAGAGGGAAAAACACGTGAAAAAAACGTGATTGTGACGGTGACGTGGTGGATCTTTATGAGTTTCTCCGTCCTCCCTTGTAAGGGGGCTCATAAGTACACGGTTTTCATTGACAATCCCAGGTTTTAAATAGCCAAAATGTAGCCTACGTACGTAGGGTTTTTGTTTCTTTTGTGTATTGCTATTTGTATAACTTAGCATGTAAATATAGCATGCTTTTGTCGTAACAGCAAAGCAGGTTTCTTGTATAAGAGAAAATGAAATAAAAACTGCTGTACCTTAGGCATACAGGGGATAAAAAGGGGGTCCCCTTCCTCCCTCTCCACTCCTTTCTCTCTGCTTCCTGCCAACAAACCACCCCTGACAACTTTCTAACGCCCCCCCACCCTCTCACCAAAACTCTGTCGTTTTTTTGTGAACGCAATCAATTCCACCATCTTGCCACTAATTCCCACCATTAAGGATCACTATGAGAAAACAGGTGCTCAATAAACTCCGTTCGCTCCTGTTATTTATTTCTCAGTCAAGCCAAATTGTTATGAATTCTTGTTCAGCTGTAAGTGGGCGATGTTGTGTTAGTGGAAACATTGCACGTGATTCTCTATTACTGAGCTTGGCAGCAAAAGAAAAAGCGGAAACTTGCGAAAAAGGACCTTGTTTTGGATCGTTCTGCATGAACACATTGCACAAGCCAGATGGAAAAACCATTATGCACGTGCAAGCACTGCTGTTTATGTGTGAGATGCTGTCTCTTGCTTGGCTTTATAAGAAGACATACCACCAGTATTAGGCCTGATTTGACAATGCCTCCACGACGAAAATTGAGCGAGTTGGATAGGGGACGAGCTGTTGCATGGTTCCAAGATGGTGTTCCCAAGCGAGAAGTGGCCAGGCGACTTCAGGTGTCCATCTCGGTCATTGTCAGACTGATTCAACGCTTCACAGCCACTGGGAGGGTCCATGAAAGACGCAGATCTGGTCGACCGAAGAAGACAACTCCACGTGAAGATCGTCTCATTGAACGACAAGCCCTGCAGACAAGAACAGCCTCTTCCAGCATCATTCGAAGGCAGCTGAGGGTGGCTACTAACATCAACATCAGCCAGCAGACCATACGGAACCGCCTTCATGGGTTTAACCTCCGTTCTCGTCGCCCAGCTGTACGGCCACGCTTAACTCCAGCCCATAGGGCAGCACGCCGCGCCTTCTGCAGACGTCACGTGAGGTGGACACGTCAGCAATGGTCCCAGGTCCTGTTCAGTGATGAATCACGCTTCACCCTGAACCACAACGACGGCCGACTGAGGGTCTGGAGGCGCCCAGGGGAACGCTTTATTGACGCCACTGTCCAAGAAAAGGTGGCCTTTGGTGGAGGTTCTGTAATGGTCTGGGGGGCCTTCAGCCTTCACCACAGAACACCCTTGTATCATGTACAGGGTAACCTGACTGGCCTCCGATACCGGGATGAGATCCTTCGACCGCTGGCTGTGCCTACACTGCAGCAGATGGGACCGCCGGCTGTCTACCAGGATGACAACGCTCGCCCCCACAGGGCAAGGGTGGTCAACGACTTCCTGCAGCAGTCTGGAGTCAACAGAATGGAGTGGCCAGCATGCAGTCCCGATCTCAACCCGATTGAGAACCTCTGGGATGAGCTGGATCGCAAAGTGAGGAGCAACCACCCCCCTCCCAGGGATGCCCAGCACCTCTACCAGATGCTGCAGGCTGAGTGGCAGGCGCTTCCACAGAGGATCTTCACCACCCTGGTCAACTCCATGAGGACTCGCTGCGTCGAGTGCCAGAACAGCCATGGCGGATACACGCATTACTGAACTTTTGGGAGCATCAGAATGCCCTGTCTTGTGATTTCAATGACTTTGGGAAATCAAATTTCGATACGTACCCACTTTGATCAAATGTACAGACCAAACGATTGCTCGAAATTGAAGGCAATTGTGTATCGTTATCACTAAAGCATTGAATTAAATGTTGGCCAAAATTCAACGCATTGGCTTTCTTATTTGGAAAGTTATGAATTAGTTTGCAAGTGATCCTTAACTTTTTGTGGATAGCTTATGTGTCATCAACAAAGAAATTGGAATACCTATGTACCGGCAAATCGGAAGATTTTGACTATTACACAATTCTTAATGAGTATTTGCGATGTCAATGTATGACAAATAAGAGCCCGTAATTCATATCTGAGCAAAAACACCTCCAGCAAATCGGACATTGTACCTTATTATCAGATATATGCACTGTTAGCCAACAGCCCCCACCACAAAGAAAAGGAACATCTCCAAACAAAGCGACATGTTTCTCCAGACTAATACTAAGTTTGCACTCAACAATTTAATAGTTATATCTCCAAGAGTGCTACTGTTCACACTGCCAGCCGTGAGATATAAAACAATTCCAGAGATATCAACTGCATGATATTCTCCATAGTTACTTCGACAGTTGACTATAACTTTGTTGCTACGGTTGATAACCACATTTATTATCTCGGCTATGCAACGCAAGCTGTTCAGTACCATAAAGCAGAATTTGACAACCCTTATGCAATTGTTATACCTTGTTTGGCTCGTTAGCGCAACGACAACATTTAATAGCTGGTACAATTGTCCTTTCTCTGGCGCAAAATGGCGAGCACGTGAACACATCAAGTTGCAGCTGCCACAGATATTACATGTCGTAATTCTGTGCGTCGCCGACTTGAGACATGTCTAGGCCTAGGTCACAACTCCATGCAACGCACTTGCAGCAGACGAGCACCCCGTAGAGTATCACATCCTTCACGTTGATTTTGAAGGCTGTATTCTGAATTGCAGTACTTCACAGGATTTTCTTCAGTTGGGAAATAAAAATATAGCCGCTGAACCTGTGCGAAGAGCTTCGGCATGCTTGAGTTTCAAGCTTCAAGTGTCAAGGTGGCAGATGGTGATATGAAGAAGCTCGGAAGCGTGTTTTCTGAGCCTGTTATCGTATACTGGTTCTTGCTGTCTGGATTCCCTCTGTGTGCTTGGTGTGTTGAGTTACTCGCTCTGGACAAATGTGTACGGCTTATTGTTGGTGTTTAGCATGTCCACAGGATAACACCACTTGTCGTTACGTTTCAGTTTGGAGATCTCTGTTTGTGATGTCCTTGACCTTGATCGGTATGAGTCATTTTTGCAAATTTTCCATTTTGTTAAGCTGAGTACCTCTGATGCTGCAATTTGAAGATCTAACACGAAACGGAGTGCTGGGATTATCTCTGCTGATCTGAGATGCGGTTTTCAAGGTCGTATGCAGATCTCAGGGTCCGACGGCATGCTCATTGTGCAAATTGCTTTGCAATCATCGGGACCTTGACCTTGCTTTTATCCAATCTCTACGAACTCGTAGTGAAAAACCGAGCAATGCTCGAGACATGGGATAATAGCAATATCCAACTCAAAATTGGTAATACTAATATATTCGATGTGTATAGCGCATAAAGGTACTTACGGGGCTCTAGCGCAGGCACAGATCTGATGGAAATGATCCTCATCCATTAGATCATTCCATGCCATCACAGCACAGACACTGTAACAATCATTTTTGGCAAAGAATTAGTGCAACAAAACAGGGTGTCTAACTCACACATACCATAAGATGTGGTAACAAAACATATTCCACTGAAACAGAACTTGATGAATGCGCACTATGCAGATTGTGCTGTCATTACTGTAACTTCTACGACAAGAGCAACAAACAATCCGTACAGCAAAGTATCGAGAGCGAGTCTCTTTCAACACACCTTGAAAAATGATAGAGAATCTGCCACCTACACATGAAGCACTGAAACTGCATGTGCGCGATCTCATTACCTTCTTCAACTTGTATCTCGTGAATTTTTTCCAGAATCCCTTCCAATTTGCCTGCAGCTACAGTGGGTACCTCTTCGCAACTCACTTCGGATTACTGGAACGGACTTGAAGTACTGAGTTCACGCAACCTGCCTGCGCGGCTGGGTGGAAGCTCACTGTGAAACAGACTTGTTCTTCTCTGGACCCCCAACTTCTTTTAATGAATTCAGTCAACTTCGCAACATTTACATAGCTCCGAACGCGTGCTGCTCAATTTCACGTCTCGCTTGCCAGAGAAAGGACAATTGCAGAAACCCAACGTACTGAATTGGGTTGTATAACTGCCAAAAAAGGTATAACAAGCATCGTTATGACAATAGACATATCACTGAGGTTCAGTACGTCCTGCTCGACCGGCAGAAATGCCCGTTCATATGGTGACAATACAAAGTTTGACAACTGTCAACCGTAACTGTTAAGAATAGTTTGCAGTTGTGCAAATTCCGTTCAAAAGGAATGAATGTTAAGTTGGTAATGTGCACCGTTGTCATTCTATTTTGGGCAAACCTCAGTACAACAGCTTGCTGGTTGTTCATTTGAATGCTCTCAAAGATCAATATTCACAGCTGGCAGTTGCCAAACTTTTGTTTTTCGGTCTTTTACAATGTAAAGGAGAAGTGGATTCTGTTTTGTAGTTCCTGGATTCTTTGACAATGATTGAGATTACTGGCTGATCAGTAAACAATGTTATCCTAGTCGCCAGATTTGTACTAGTACTTGGTCGAGGTTCCGATTTGCATGATAAAAAGCCACATAGCAGTCATGAAAAACGGGCTGGTACATACATTGACATTTCGCAAATACTCAATTAAGGGGGGCATTGTAGTAGGTTCGCGAATCATCATTTTGCCGGGACATGCAATTTCTTATTTTGTTCATATATAAGCTATCCACAAAAAGTTAAGGATCACTTGCAAACTAATTCATAACTTTCCAAATAAGAAAGCCAATGCGTTGAATTTTGGCCAACATTTAATTCAATGCTTTAGTGATAACGATACACAATTGCCTTCAATTTCGAGCAATCGTTTGGTCTGTACATTTGATCAAAGTGGGTACGTATCGAAATTTGATTTCCCAAAGTCATTGAAATCACAAGACAGGGCATTCTGATGCTCCCAAAAGTTCAGTAATGCGTGTATCCGCCATGGCTGTTCTGGCACTCGACGCAGCGAGTCCTCATGGAGTTGACCAGGGTGGTGAAGATCCTCTGTGGAAGCGCCTGCCACTCAGCCTGCAGCATCTGGTAGAGGTGCTGGGCATCCCTGGGAGGGGGGTGGTTGCTCCTCACTTTGCGATCCAGCTCATCCCAGAGGTTCTCAATCGGGTTGAGATCGGGACTGCATGCTGGCCACTCCATTCTGTTGACTCCAGACTGCTGCAGGAAGTCGTTGACCACCCTTGCCCTGTGGGGGCGAGCGTTGTCATCCTGGTAGACAGCCGGCGGTCCCATCTGCTGCAGTGTAGGCACAGCCAGCGGTCGAAGGATCTCATCCCGGTATCGGAGGCCAGTCAGGTTACCCTGTACATGATACAAGGGTGTTCTGTGGTGAAGGCTGAAGGCCCCCCAGACCATTACAGAACCTCCACCAAAGGCCACCTTTTCTTGGACAGTGGCGTCAATAAAGCGTTCCCCTGGGCGCCTCCAGACCCTCAGTCGGCCGTCGTTGTGGTTCAGGGTGAAGCGTGATTCATCACTGAACAGGACCTGGGACCATTGCTGACGTGTCCACCTCACGTGACGTCTGCAGAAGGCGCGGCGTGCTGCCCTATGGGCTGGAGTTAAGCGTGGCCGTACAGCTGGGCGACGAGAACGGAGGTTAAACCCATGAAGGCGGTTCCGTATGGTCTGCTGGCTGATGTTGATGTTAGTAGCCACCCTCAGCTGCCTTCGAATGATGCTGGAAGAGGCTGTTCTTGTCTGCAGGGCTTGTCGTTCAATGAGACGATCTTCACGTGGAGTTGTCTTCTTCGGTCGACCAGATCTGCGTCTTTCATGGACCCTCCCAGTGGCTGTGAAGCGTTGAATCAGTCTGACAATGACCGAGATGGACACCTGAAGTCGCCTGGCCACTTCTCGCTTGGGAACACCATCTTGGAACCATGCAACAGCTCGTCCCCTATCCAACTCGCTCAATTTTCGTCGTGGAGGCATTGTCAAATCAGGCCTAATACTGGTGGTATGTCTTCTTATAAAGCCAAGCAAGAGACAGCATCTCACACATAAACAGCAGTGCTTGCACGTGCATAATGGTTTTTCCATCTGGCTTGTGCAATGTGTTCATGCAGAACGATCCAAAACAAGGTCCTTTTTCGCAAGTTTCCGCTTTTTCTTTTGCTGCCAAGCTCAGTAATAGAGAATCACGTGCAATGTTTCCACTAACACAACATCGCCCACTTACAGCTGAACAAGAATTCATAACAATTTGGCTTGACTGAGAAAAAAATAACAGGAGCGAACGGAGTTTATTGCGCACCTGTTTTCTCATATTGATCTTCACAGTTCTTTCCAAATGGTATTACTCCAAAGATAATGGATGTGTTATCTAGAGTTCTTCAAAGGTTCTATGGTGTTTTGGGGCCTTTAAGTGCTGGGGGGGTGCCCAGTTTGAATGGGAGTTTTGATGGCAGTGGGTCTTAATTTGGTTTAATCTGGGTGATTCCTAAAGGGTTTAACTGGTTTTATTGCATTTTTGTTTATACAAGAAAAGTTAAAAATGTTTTTTTACGATAAAGGCTTTTTCTTTATATTGACTTCGCTAAGCGTCGCCATGTGTCAAGTGCCAAAATAAACAAATCTATGTAACGCTCAAACACGAGCTACTGTTTTGCTTATTATCAAGCGCTTGGCAAATTGGCTGGAAAAAACACAAAAAATAAGTGTACATTAGCAATATTACTATATTGTCGTCGAAGGAATTGTCCACCTTCTGATGGGTTCCCATAAACGACGTCCTCCAATCACAGTTTTTAAAGCGATTGCTTGGGGACCCATATCGGGTAAGAATTTTAAGAATTCTCGTTCTGAAATGGGAGGGGGGAATGTGACACGTGACGTGACGTGTCGTCATATCCGGGCCACAAGGAGCGTGCCATATTATCGGGAGACCGCCACTGCAAAAGAAACCAGTAACATTTGTTTGAAGCGAGGCAGAACGATGCAGTGTTTACACACAAATGTTGAACTAAAGTGTGGCGGTGAATCTGTCCGTCAGGGGGAAGGGGTTCCGAGAATTTGCGGCCCCCACGCAGGGGAAACAAATACATACCAAACTATATACACGAGCCCCCCCCCATACAAGATAAATACCCCAGGGCCACCGGGGGGCCACCCGCACATAGCTCAAAATTTTCGGCTTACAGACCCGGGGTATAAAGAATTGGCCCAAAAAAAAAAAGGGGGGGGGTGGGGGGCCGCGGGGAACGGTAACTCTACAAAATGAAAAAAAACAACAGAAGGGGGCCCCCCACAACAATAGGGGGTATTGTACAAAGGGGGGCTTTCACCAAAACACAAAAAAAAACAAAAATTGCACCCAATTTTTTTCATGGTAAGTTGTTTAAAAAAAAAAAATTGCCAATGCAATGCGCAAGGGGGGTTTTTTTCCGGGGGAAAAAAAAAAAAAAAATTTTGACCAAAAAAACAGATTGCTTGTGGCAAACGGGAAAGACCATCTAACCCCAACCCTAACCCTATGGTATCCTAACCACGGAAAGAACCAAGAAATAGAGCAGGAGGGTGTAAATCTACATATTTGCCGAAAAATCGATGTACAAAGCCATGCACTTATACTATTTTTTTTGCTGGAACCATTCCTTTTTTTTTGGTTGATAAATTTTAAGTCATGCGTTTGTGACTAGGACATTTAAAATTTTACGGGAAAAATCAAACTGTTGGAAGATTCCTTTGGCGGGGGGGGAAACATAATTTTAAACAGTGCGATTTTACCCACACAAAACAACCCCCGCAATTGTGAAGGTATTTGTTAACCGGGGGGGGCCTTTTTCCCACCACAAAAAACGGGGGGGTTCCCAACATGAACGTTATTGGGTATTTCTTATTTTTCCCAACACGTTGTTTTTGTAGCCGTTTGCCTTTGGTTTTTTTCTTTTTTCGCGAGGAGAAAAGTGTCTGCAAAAAAAAATGGGGGGATCCGGGGGATTAAACGTACATGGGGGCTTATAAATTTTGTTACCCTCTTTTCTCACTCCACAGCAAGGGTAAGCTTGGAAACCGGGTGTTTAATAAAAAAAAAGGGGGGTTTTGTTCAAAAAAATTCAGAAAACTAATTTTTTAAACATACCTAGAATTTAGGCATGTGGGCCCTTGCACCCCCACCCCAACCAACCCCTGACCAAGAATCCGTGGATTGTGGTCATTTTTGGTGGTGGGGAAAATCAATGGGCAGATGTGGATTGAAAATAAACATTGGCTACATTTTGCAAGAACATTTGGCATTTTATACACCCCCCATAATTCTGGAAGGCTACATATTTTTGCTTTTTTAAAAAAGGTTGGTTCCTGCATAATGCTTGGTACATTGGTTTGGACCTAGGGGGGGGGGGGGGGGGGGGGGGCCTTAGGGGGCTGCAGCCCCCACCCATTTTCCCACACAAAAAACCAATTCATGTCGCCGAGCGGCAGCTAAATTTCCTCACGGGCTATATCTAGCAGTGTGGAAGCAACATGTGTACTTAATGGTTCCAAACATGTTTCAATATAGGGGTATGAACAGTAATGGTTCCGTCCTTTATTTCATGCCGATGCACCATATTTTATTATTTTGCTTCCTCGATGTAAAAACCCTAGGTCCTTGGTGCTTCGCACCTTCGAATGAATTAGCTCACCCCTTAAAAACGTAGGTCCGGCCTGTGAAAAATACGCCTAAAATAGAGTTATAAGATCGGTTACTTATTTCAAAACAAAATTCAATGATAGCGCCTGACTGAAAGAAGGCTGCTAGGATGATGAGCATCGTATACATCCGCCTGGTCTTCAATAACAATTCTGAAAGGAAGGCCCTGCTAGGAGACGAACATCGTAATAGCATCGCCTGGTCTTCCTTCAGGAGGAAAAAGACAACAAAATTTTGTGCCACCAACCAAGGATAGGGGTGAACCGTCAGATTGAAGACAAAACTTTCTGTTGTCCTTGAATCCTGACATGGCTTCGAATCATCAATTCTGAACGAAGACCTGCTAGGGATGACGACATATTACACATCAGCCTGGTCTTCGAATCATCAATTATGAAAGAAGGCCTGCTAGGGATGACGACATATTACACATCAGCCTGGTCTTCGAAATCAATCTGAAAGAAGGCCTGCTAGGGATGACGACATCGTATACATCAGCCTGGTCTTCGATTCTGAACGAAGGCCTGCTAGGGATGACGACATATTACACATCAGCCTGGCCTTCGAATCATCAATTCTGAAAGAAGACACAAACGTATGGAAGGCAGGTGGCAGGACACTTAAAGGCCTGCATGCCACGCTCTATGCAAATCGCTGTCAATGCGATGCGATTGTCTACGATGACATCCAGTCATGGTTCACGTGAAATACTTCCGTCTAAAAAATAATTCTACTATTTTCGCTCACTGTACTCAAGTAGACCGCAATACACGAATTTCATGTGAATCGTGACTCGCATCGTCACAATCGCATCGCATTGACAGCGGAATCGTATGTAGTCGTAGCAGGCCCTTGAAAGGCGGGTTCGCCTTCCAGTTCAATTGGGTTCGAATCCCAGCCGCGCCCTTTCTTTCCAGTTTGACGGCAAAAATGAAGCCAAACGCCGAGGTCTTTGGATGGGCACTTAAAGCAAGTCTGACCCGTGCGCCTTAGGCACGTAAGACCCACATAACAGTTAAAAGTCGATGAGAAGCGGAGAGCCCTGCTGCCTGTTATGAACCAAATTGATACCTAATATCGAGTCCAACCCCTCCCCAGAAAAGGTGCGCTGCACTAGCAGCAACGCACTCTCCATATGGAAGAAGCCTAAATTTCAGACCAGAAAACAATACCATACCATACCACACAACGCATACATCCATTTTAGAATGATACGTAATTCAGAGGGGAACTTGACCTGTGCGATTTACACGCGTAAAACTACCCACTGCAGTAAAATGTTGATAAGATTAAGTGCATACAGTGAGAGTTCTGCTGCCTGGTATGAACAAAATTGATAGCAAGGTTTCCCCGAGTCCCCTCTACAACCCCACTCCCATAATCCCCTAGAAAAGTGTGGCGCTTTAGTAGTGGTGACGAGCTCTCCAAACGGAAACAGTCCGAATTTCCTAGAGAAATGTCGAAGTGACCAGAAAATGACATACTATACTTAGTAGTAACTTGTTTATTGTTGAATGCAAAAAGTGTTAGTGCATTCTATCGTATGTAAATAGCTTAACATACTTTACATTTTTAAAACAATGCGTTATTTTATTATATCCCTACAGAGAGAGGAGGTGGGTAGGGTGGGGGCTAAGAAAAGTATCTTAATTATAAACAATTTTTACTCACTCAGACTTAGTTGCTCCCGCGTCGCCCGACGCATGAGGCAGTCAAGGCTCTCAACTAGGCCAGCATGGTCCTCAGCAAGCTTTGTCCGATGTCACTCCAGCGTCTGTGGACGAAAGGCCCTTCAGGTCCCTCTCCACTGTCTGTTTCAAGTTCATCATGTCCATGTCACTCCAGCGTCTGTGGACAAGCTTCAGGTCCCTCTCCACTGTCTGCTGTCCCATATTCCAGTTCATCATAGGCAGCCTGCTCCAACTTCTGTCTACTCGTCCTGTACGGCGTCCATCTGATGGCTTGATTTGCATTTCACCAGGTCTTGTCCGCTGTTTGCCGGAGCCTCATGATGCCCCTGTGTTCCAGCCAGCGGAGGCATCCTTTGCAGATGGTGGTTGATATGCAGACATCTATGTCGCTGGGAGCCTCATGATGTGTCCCAGCCAGCGGAGGTGTCTTTTGCAGATGGTGGTTGATATGCAGGTCTACCAGCCAGTACACTGGGAGCCTCATGACGTGTCGCAGCCAGCGGAGGCATCGTCTTTGCAGATGGTGGTTGAGTATGCAGGTCTTGTCGCTGGGAGCCTCATGATGTGTCCCAGCCAGCGGAGGCATCCTTTGCAGATGGTGGTTGATAATGCAGGTCTTGTCGCTGGGAGCCTCATGATGTGTCCCAGCCAGCGGAGGCATCCTTTGCAGATGGTGGTTGATATGCAGGGCTGGTCGCTGGGAGCCTCATGATGTGTCCCAGCCAGCGGAGGCATCCTTTGCAGATGGTGGTTGATACACTTGCGTTCACCAATTGTGAAAGTTTGGTGTGACGGTGATGGTCAGCACAGGGACAGCCTCTTCCCATAGGGCCTATAAAATAACAGGAAATAGATCAGCCTCTTCCCATGGGGTCTATAAAATAACAGGAAATACATCAGCCTCTTCCCATGGGGCCTATAAAATAACAGGAAATAGATCAGCCTCTTCCCATGGGGCCTATAAAATAACAGGAAATAGATCAACCTCTTCCCATGGGGCCTATAACATAACAGGAAATAGATCATCCTCTTCCCATGGGGCCTATAACATAACAGGAAATAGATCAGCCTCTTCCCATGGGGCCTATAAAATAACAGGAAATAGATCAGCCTCTTCCCATGGGGCCTATAAAATAACAGGAAATAGATCAACCTCTTCCCATGGGGCCTATAAAATAACAGGAAATAGATCAACCTCTTCCCATGGGGCCTATAAAATAACAGAAATAGATCAACCTCTTCCCATGGGGCCTATAAAATAACAGGAAATACATCAGCCTCTTCCCATGGGGCCTATAAAATAACAGGAAATAGATCATCCTCTTCCCATGGGGCCTATAAAATAACAGGAAATAGATCAACCTCTTCCCATGGGGCCTATAACATAACAGGAAATAGATCAGCCTCTTCCCATGGGGCCTATAAAATAACAGGAAATAGATCAACCTCTTCCCATGGGGCCTATAAAATAACAGGAAATAGATCAGCCTCTTCCCATGTGGCCAATAACATAACAGGAAATACATCAGTCTCTTCCCATGGGGCCTATAACATAACAGGAAATAGATCAACCTCTTCCCATGGGGCCTATAACATAACAGGAAATATATCAGCCTCTTCCCATGGGGCCTATGAACATAACAGGAAATACATCAGCCTCTTCCCATAGGGCCTATGACATAACAGGAAATACCCATCAGCCCTCTTCCCATGGGGCCTATAACATAACAGGAAATAAGCTATCCACAAAAAGTTAAGGATCACTTGCAAACTAATTCATAACTTTCCAAATAAGAAAGCCAATGCGTTGAATTTTGGCATACATTTAATTCAATGCTTTAGTGATAGACGATACACAATTGCCTTCAATTTCGAGCAATCGTGTGGTCTGTACATTTGATCAAAGTGGGTACGTATCGAAATTTGATTTCCCAAAGTCATTGAAATCACAAGACAGGGCATTCTGATGCTCCCAAAAGTTCAGTAATGCGTGTATCCGCCATGGCTGTTCTGGCACTCGACGCAGCGAGTCCTCATGGAGTTGACCAGGGTGGTGAAGATCCTCTGTGGAAGCGCCTGCCACTCAGCCTGCAGCATCTGGTAGAGGTGCTGGGCATCCATGGGGGGGGGGTGGTTGCTCCTCACTTTGCGATCCAGCTCATCCCAGAGGTTCTCAATCGGGTTGAGATCGGGACTGCATGCTGGCCACTCCATTCTGTTGACTCCAGACTGCTGCAGGAAGTCGTTGACCACCCTTGCCCTGTGGGGGCGAGCGTTGTCATCCTGGTAGACAGCCGGCGGTCCCATCTGCTGCAGTGTAGGCACAGCCAGCGGTCGAAGGATCTCATCCCGGTATCGGAGGCCAGTCAGGTTACCCTGTACATGATACAAGGGTGTTCTGTGGTGAAGGCTGAAGGCCCCCCAGACCATTACAGAACCTCCACCAAAGGCCACCTTTTCTTGGACAGTGGCGTCAATAAAGCGTTCCCCTGGGCGCCTCCAGACCCTCAGTCGGCCGTCGTTGTGGTTCAGGGTGAAGCGTGATTCATCACTGAACAGGACCTGGGACCATTGCTGACGTGTCCACCTCACGTGACGTCTGCAGAAGGCGCGGCGTGCTGCCCTATGGGCTGGAGTTAAGCGTGGCCGTACAGCTGGGCGACGAGAACGGAGGTTAAACCCATGAAGGCGGTTCCGCATGGTCTGCTGGCTGATGTTGATGTTAGTAGCCACCCTCAGCTGCCTTCGAATGATGCTGGAAGAGGCTGTTCTTGTCTGCAAGGCTTGTCGTTCAATGAGACGATCTTCACGTGGAGTTGTCTTTTTCGGTCGACCAGATCTGCGTCTTTCATGGACCCTCCCAGTGGCTGTGAAGCGTTGAATCAGTCTGACAATGACCGAGATGGACACCTGAAGTCGCCTGGCCACTTCTCGCTTGGGAACACCATCTTGGAACCATGCAACAGCTCGTCCCCTATCCAACTCGCTCAATTTTCGTCGTGGAGGCATTGTCAAATCAGGCCTAATACTGGTGGTATGTCTTCTTATAAAGCCAAGCAAGAGACAGCATATCACACATAAACAGTAGTGCTTGCACATGCATAATGGTTTTTCCATCTGGCTTGTGCAATGTGTTCATGCAGAACGATCCAAAACAAGGTCCTTTTTCGCAAGTTTCCGCTTTTTCTTTTGCTGCCAAGCTCAGTAATAGAGAATCACGTGCAATGTTTCCACTAACACAACATCGCCCCACTTACAGCTGAACAAGAATTCATAACAATTTGGCTTGACTGAGAAAAAAATAACAGGAGCGAACGGAGTTTATTGCGCACCTGTTTTCTCATAGTGATCCTTAACTTTTTGTGAGTAGTGTATATCAGCCTCTTCCCATGGGGCCTATAAAATAACAGGAAATACATCAGCCTCTTCCCATAGGGCCTATGACATAACAGGAAATAGATCAGCCTCTTCCCATGGGGCCTATGACATAACAGGAAATAGATCAGCCTCTTCCCATGGGGCCTATAAAATAACAGGAAATAGATCAACCTCTTCCCATGGGGCCTATAAAATAACAGGAAATAGATCAACCTCTTCCCATGGGGCCTATAAAATAACAGGAAATAGATCAACCTCTTCCCATGGGGCCTATAAAATAACAGGAAATAGATCAGCCTCTTCCCATGGGGCCTATAAAATAACAGGAAATAGATCAGCCTCTTCCCATGGGGCCTATAAAATAACAGGAAATAGATCAACCTCTTCCCATGGGGCTTATAAAATAACAGGAAATAGATCAACCTCTTCCCATGGGGCCTATAAAATAACAGGAAATAGATCAACCTCTTCCCATGGGGCCTATAAAATAACAGGAAATAGATCAACCTCTTCCCATGGGGCTTATAAAATAACAGGAAATAGATCAGCCTCTTCCCATGGGGCCTATAAAATAACAGGAAATAGATCAACCTCTTCCCATGGGGCCTATAAAATAACAGGAAATAGATCAACCTCTTCCCATGGGGCTTATAAAATAACAGGAAATAGATCAACCTCTTCCCATGGGGCTTATAAAATAACAGGAAATAGATCAGCCTCTTCCCACGGGGCTTATAAAATAACAGGAAATAGATCAGCCTCTTCCCACGGGGCTTATAAAATAACAGGAAATAGATCAACCTCTTCCCATGGGGCTTATAAAATAACAGGAAATAGATCAGCCTCTCCCATGGGGCTTATCACGGGGGCTTATAAAATAACAGGAAATAGCTCAACCCGTAAACTAAGGGATCACTAAGGTTAAGATATTTTCCTAAAAAAAGATTACCGGTATTTTCTTATTGAAGTAACATTTTCCTGAACAATTCATGGCTATGTCCACATTTTCGCCCGTAATAGCGATCATTGCGATTTCTAACCGGAAACCCCGTTTGTAATGTATCGTAATCGTCAATTGGATGACGGAGGATGTCAAGAGAAAGAGGAAGATCATTAATTTGAAGACAGAAAAGAGCAAAAAATGTCTTTCTGTCATCAGATTAGCTTTTCTTACGGGCGAAAATGTGGATTTTGTCCAATTTATTTACTGTTTTAAAGACCCACCAGATCGCGTGTCAAAATCAGAGAGAGAGAGAGGGCTAGAATGGGTAGGTACAGGCAGGTGTATGACTATCTATAGGCCTCTCGGCCCTTTTACGCCCCTTCAATGAATTTGACTTGTGACATTGTTTAGTGGCTTGCGTCTCCTTAAACTAAAACTAACCTGCAAAAGGAAAAAATAAACAAGGTTTTTGGGAAAGGGAATGTCATAGACTCTTCTTTTGCTTTGCATTCATCTTTAAGGGAATGGCTTTTTATTCATCGAAACTTTTAAATTTTGTTTTCAAATTTGGGTTTTCGTCCAAAAGATTTTTAAATTAATTAATGGTAGGTGCAGTCTTTATGTCAATTGGTAGGTTATTCCACATCTGAACAATACGGTTAGTTAAAAAACCCACCTAGGTATTGGATCTGTTAAGAAACAACTTACCAACACTATTTAGAGCGAGTTTCTCGTTAAGAAACTAGTTAACAGTCTCCAACTGAAAGGCCGCCTGGTGTCGCTGGACAATAATTCCACCTAAAGAGCCCACTAAAACTGTACAAAGCAACAGTTTCAACAGCCGTCTTCCCACCTACTTTCATGTAAGGCAGAGACTCGGGGTACGAGCCCGTACCTCACATTCTCCAGGCTACGGGTACGGCGTTCAATCACGGGACGCATACATTATGCGCAAATGTCTTAAAAAAACTACTAACATGAACTCTGACATGTTCCTAACCCTATCCATAACCCAGGATGCGTTAAATATACGAAATAAAATATTTTTGTTGACGAAAAATTAGACTAGAGTTAAGAGTTACTATCCCTGAACATGGTCTGAGTGTTGCAACAACGCCGTACTCGTACCCACTGTGTTTAAATATACACTGCTTTTGGAAAACATTCATGGCGTTGCATGGGCGTAACAAAAGTAACATTCTTGAGGGTAAAATTCATGGGTCCGAGTAAAGTAATGAAAAATTAAATAAAATTAAAAAAAGTTCAGAACTACTCAACAGGACTAGGAAACTTTACAAATTCCCAAGTTCGTCTTTCTCCCCTTTGTTCTTCGACGTTGAGAATATAATATGGCAGAAATGTGAATATTGCCGAATCCACAGCCAACCCTTATCTTTTGGCTATATTCACATTTAGGCCCGTCAACCCGGTCAAGAACGATAATCTGTTGACTGAAAAAGCAATTGCTTTTGTTCTTTTCTGTTACAAATTATCGTTCTTGACCGGGTTGACGGGCCTAAAAAAAATTATTGTGAATATAGCCTATCTTTTTAAACACATTTCAATACGAATCTAGAATAGCCAACACAGTTTTGGTTTCAAAACAAAATGCTTACCTTATATTATTTGAACACCAAACCAATTTTGGAGCACGCTAGACTCTCGCAGGCCTCAGAATGAAAGGAAAAGTACTCACCGTCTTACCTGTTCATTTCGCAAGCTCACAAAATGAGCTGACCGGAAATAACTTGTCCTCGTTATTCACGTGTTGCACGGAGAGAGAAAAACAACGCTTCTCTCGCGCGATGTGTGTGTGTGTGTGTGTGTGTGTGTGTGTGCGCGTGTGCGTGCGCGTGTGTGTTTAAAGTCTGTCAGAAAAAAAAGTCTTTGTCATAGTCTGGTTCACTTGGCCTGGGAATGAGATAGCTTAGGGTGCACGCTATGTAGGTTAGGTTAGGTTAGGTATTAGGGACAGGCTTTCATCAGCCTAGGCCATGCAGCCTATAAAACGTCCCATCATTGGCATAATCATTTTGATTTTGCATTGGGGTCTCGGACACAAAAAATACATTTATACCAGCAATCAAATCATCTTTAGTAATTAGGGGAAGACGGGGTAAAAAGCGCATGGGCGGGTAAGAAGCCCACCCCAATTATCTCATGAAATGAAGCAAATTTCAGTTTCATTTTGCCCATGAG
>CM065704.1:4725074-4747664 GCA_017654935.2 Phymorhynchus buccinoides
TGTATTATTGAATTGTGAATAAGTAATGTTTAGAGTATTTTCATTTTAACATCCATGTATTAAGCTTAACTACACAAACTTCATGATTATGTGTTTTAAAAAAAAGATATCAATATGAAAAGAAACGTAAGCAAAGCAATGATCATTCATAGCTTTACGTCAGTGTTGTTGCTATGTAGGGTCATCATTGTACGTCATTATTTTGTTTGTTTACGTGTGATTCTCTTTACCAGTGTGTCATTCCTGAAGAAAGAGAGGACACCCTCTCGAAAGCTTGAAATTAAAATAGGAACCACCACGGATTTGTTGGAGTTTTTTTTTCATTTTGTGTTATATATATATATATATATATAATATATATATATATATATATATAGGGGTAGCTCGGGGTATGGGGGTACGGAGCTGGCTATTCACTGAGATTTTTCTTTCATAATATATATATATATATATAGCATGAAAAAAAAATCTTCAGTGAATAGCCAGCTCTATTCACTGAGATTTTTTCTTTCATAATATATATATATATATATATAGCATGAAAGAAAAATCTCAGTGAATAGCCAGCTCCGTACCCCTACTCTGAAGGACTGAAAAGTTAGTGCATTTGAAATGCAGAATAGTTTGCTTTGATAAAGCTTTTCTGTGTCCAATGTCTTTATTTGTGAACCTCAGAACCACGTAAAAAGACTTATGACGATTAGAACGATGACATTCCATAGAAACTAAGCCAACTAAAATGACGTATCCTTAAACTTTATCATTGCCTTGTCAACACACTCGTCAACACCCCCCCCCCCCCACACACACACACACACCCAAACCCACACACATATCACCCTCTCCCTACCCTCTCTCCTCTCACTATAAAAAGTGAAAATGTAGGATAAGAGAGGGAGAGAGAGAGAGAGAGAGGTTGAGGATGGACAAGCTGAAGACCATGGCTCCGCTGGGTCTGCACTCTCTCTACTGAATTGTCTGAGAGGGCAGTTATTTCTCCATCGAGCTGTGTTATTTGTTTATAGTGGATCGATGCTTTACCCAGGATCCACTCTCTTGACCTGTTCCTAGGGGAGATGCTTTATTTGTTTATAGTGGAGACGCTTGGCCCAGGTTACACACCCACTCTCTTGGCATTATCATAGTGGAAATGCTGAATTTGTTTATAATGAAGATGCTTTACCCATGATACATGCCCACTCTCTTAACTAAAGGGTCTTAAGACATCTGGCGTTAGTTCTACATAGTTTGGAATTGATAACTACAAAGATGGACTGAGCGGACATGGATATGAGAGAGAGAGTGAGAGGATCGAGAGAGAGTGAGAGAGAGTGAGAGGGAGAGAGAGAGAGAGAGAGAGAGAGAGATAGGAGACTGTACTGGGGGATTCATTTTTTTTTAATGTGGACTCAATGAATTATCAAACACACACACACACACACGCACACACGCACGCACACGCACACACACACACACACACACACACACACACACACTGCAACACAATCTAATTATACACACAGAATGTGGGTCACAACAATGACGTCAAGAAAAGTTACGTGTTGTATTTGTTACGTCAAGTTTGTTCTACTGTCTGTCCCGCGTCCAAGGCCAAAAGCCGAAATATTGGGAATAGTCTACATTCTTTCTTGTTAGTTTTCATTCTTTTTTTGTTCTGATATATATATATATACACGCACACTCTCGCTCTCGCGCATGTTTGCAAGCTTGTGCGCACGCATGCACACACTCATGCACGTACGTTCGCACTTCGTGGCTGGATTGTATTCCCTGTATGGGTGGGGTGTGCAAATACACGCGCAGATACACACACTCTCTCCGGCTCTCTCTCGCTCTCTCACACACACACACATGCACTCTCTCTCTCTGTCTGTCTGAGTATGCCTCTGCACTCTCTCTCTCCCTCGCACACACACACACACATGCACACACTCTCTCTCTCGCACGTACACACACACACACTAGCTCTCTCTCTCTCTCTCTCTCTCTCACGCACACACACTCTCAAATACACACACACACACACACACTGACACACCCACACACACACACACTCACACACACACACACACACACACACACTCTCTCTCTCTCTCTCTCTCTCTCTCTCTCTCTCTCTCACTCATTCCATAGGAACGATAACTATCTGGGATAGAGAAATGGAGCAAGATTGATGTCCCCTGCATATTTCCGCTTCGTCCACAGGCGTCTGCTCGGCACTTTGGTGGAGCTTCTTCAAGATGGGCAACGATGAACAGGAGGATAACGGTGAGTCTAATTAGGAATTAAACCCGATTTTTGTATGGCGAGAGAGAGGACAACACTCAACAGCAATGCGAAATGCTGCTTATTAACGTTTTAAGGTTCTCAAAGCCAACTAATCTGAGGCGTAAATCTCTCTCTCTCTCTCTCTCTCTCTCTCTCTCTCTCTCTCTCTCTCTCTCTCTCTCTCTCTCTCTCTCTCTCTCTCTCTCTCTCTCTCTCTCTCTCCTTCTTCCTATTGGGGGTGTTTATCCTGCCTCATGCCCAAAGTCTTCGTTTAGACTGCTATTGCCAGTATTGACCCTCATCATGAAGCTCATGCTTTGTCACAGTTTGTGAGTTCGTGTCATCCATCCATTCCATGGCACATGCCTAGTCCTACCGAATAATTGTAGGAAGAACCAACAAAATTTAAACAAACAAAAAAACAAAACAAAATCTTTATAAAATACTTCTGTAAGGTGTTTAAATAACATTTCAATTGAAACTATTATGAAATATCAAGAAATCAATTAAAAAAAAAAACAAGTTAAGCAACACGAAACTGACGTTTTGGGTAACATTTTTAGAAAACGCGTCACTCCATGGGCATGAGAAAACCAAAGACAATAATTCATTTATAATTATGGAACAATGTGTACTTTAATGTCCTCTTTGCATTCAACAACTTTCAGTTTGATCAAGCTGTCCATCCATAAATTTTTTTTATAATTTTTTACTCCAATTTAATTGTTAAAATGTCTCACTTTAACCTATAATTAAGTATAAACACGTTTCTTTCTTGGGGGCTCCACTGGATGGTCAGCATCTGCAGTAGAGACATCAGGGGTATATGAAATATTAAACTGAACATTTATATTTCACATATATATTAAAAACACCTCCACATGAAGTGGAATACTGATCTAGCCTTGATCAAGGGAGACAACTACACATAACCATCAACACAGAACTGGCACCTGTATGAAGAAAAACAAGGCATGTACATTAAACAATGGAATCTGTTGTATTGAATAACTATGACAATAATGATAAAGAAAAATACTAATGGGTTTATCTAAGGTTGTGTAAACCATTAACAATAATGAAAGAAAGATTGCTTTATTCTCCAACAATAAACGTTGAGTCATCAGTTTAAAAAAAAAAATCCTACTGTCTGTAAAAGGTAACAAGAATAAGATTTTCAGACTGATTGTCCCAGATCCAATGTATGTGCTATACCTTAAAAGGCTTACGTCATGATTATAAATAAAAATTCTCCTGATTAGAGTAATTTTAAATGAGACTTTGCCACTTGTTCGACTTAGTAGCAATAGTACATTAACAATAACAAAATAAAAAATGTAAAATACTACACGTCATGACAGACACAGGGCTCCCAATCATCCCGCAAAACAAGGGGTCCCAGGGACTCCTTCACTTAGTGACTGTATAGAGGGTCCAAGAGGCGGGATAGAGGGTCCCACTCCCAGTGGCGTTACGAATGCCAAAATAATTGTTCTAGTGCATCCCTGGGACCCCCAGCACATTCTTTTGGAGGGTCCTGTAGAATTTTAGTGCTTCATACAATCATAGACCCCAAAATAGGGGTCCCTGGGAGCCCTGAGACAGGAGTGCTAAAACTGAAACTGTGAGTCATCATATCAGTCATCAGAACAAAGAACAAAAGCCCGCAGAAAGTAGGTGCCAAGGAGAGCAGGGCCAGGGGTGGCCAATGGCAATGAAACGTCTCCTTTGACTCCCCGATGTTGGGGCTACATAACGTTTTGGGGGGTTTGTTCACACAAGGAGGAATTTAGGAAACACGTGGCGAGTTGGTGATCAACTCCACCAGCCAACCACCCAACAAGATCAACACGCTCCCTGCATGCTCAGTCTGCTTGGCGCGGCATCATGTTAGGGACCGATTAGCGGGACCTGGCTGGCTGGGCCAAACTTTCTATATTTCTTCTTTTTCTCCTATCCACTTCCTTCTTCTTGATAGTTTGTTGTCTTGCGCATTCCCGTAGATCCTCCCAAATACAGCGACATAATAGTCTGCGGAAAAGAAAGAAAGGCTCAAAGCCTGAGAGTGAGAAGAAACTGAAAAGTTAGGCCTTAGAGTTAGACAGAAGAGGGACAGATAGACTCATAAAGAAATAAAGGCTCAATGCTTGTAGTTTTTTAGTTGTACTGGGTTAAGAACTTAAGACCATTAAACCCCCCAGTTCAGCTGGGAAGGAACAGGCCCCACTTCCAGCAACAAGCAATTATAAATTAATTTAAGCAGAAGAGTCTCTCTCCAGGAGAAAGGGAACAAAAAAAACAACTCTGGAACTGCTCAGCTGCGAGTGACCTCTTCGTGACGAGAGCTCTCAGTCTCACAGACTCTGAGCTGTCAATAAAAGCTATAAAAAATGACTGAAATATCATCTGCTTATAATTATGTCCAGCTACATTATTACAAAGGCTAGAGATTAAATCAAACTATATCAACAACAAACATTGTCCATGTCCTGAATGATCGAGACAAAAACTGCTGACTTGCTGATCGAGGCAATGGCTCCACACCACAGGCACAAATCAGCAAAAACCGCTTTACCAAAATCCACCAAAATCGTTTTTTAGACATGCCCTGCTCACATTTCTCTTCTTTTTTTTACAGGATTTTCTTAAGCAATGTCTAAACTACCAGAAATATATTATCACGACCGGGTGAGTCGTGCCGTAGTAGGAAATAGCGATACAAAGACGTGTATTTATCAACTTTTCAACTCCTTCCCGCGATCTCAGCAGACTCTAATGTTGATTCACCGAAGCTTTCATGTCTTCTCGAATTTTATTGGTTGAGTTTTCAGCTCTTTGACCAATAGAAAAGCTGTTATCTGAGCCAGAAATAACCCATCAGAACACGTTTTCACAAAACCGGATTTGGGGATAACTCTAGCCAAAAAAACGTTCGATAACTCTTGCAGTTGGGCCTTGCTAATAATTGAATGGGTCTTAACGTGTACGCAAGATCTTTGTGCATGCATTCGCACACGGGACCTCGGTTTTAAGTCTCATCCGAAGGACTTTTCCCCCCAACTGACGTCAGGTACCCATTTTACACCTGGGTGCAGTGAAGAAAATAGGAGTAAAGTGCCCTTCCCAAGGACACACCACTGCGACCCGAGCTGGATTCGAGCCCGGACACTCGTAAACCTGACGGATTACGAACCAGCGACTCAACCTTTTTCTTTTTCTGCGTTCCCAGGCCAAATGGCCACAATGTGTCCGTTTTCCAGCGTTTCACTGGTCTCCTCATTGCATTCAGTCTGACACATTCCGATTTCGGAGGAGAGACTCAACCAATTGAGCCACAGCGGCCTCTCTCTCTCTCTCTCTCTCTCTCTCTCTCTCTCTCTCTTCTCTCTCTCTCTCTCTCTCTCTCTCTCCCTCTCTCTCCCTATCTTTCTCTCTCTCTATGAGTGTGAAAAATAGGATTGGGTTTTTATGTACCCGTGTGTGTGTGTGTGTGCTTGCTTCTTAAGTTGTGCATAACATGTTAAAATAAAAAATGAGTATGTATGGTTAATAACATTAGGTTTGATTTTGTTACTACTGTTGTGTTACTATAATAGAGGGTTGTACTTGCATGCTTTATTGCTCTGTGCTCATTTTCCTTTTTCATTTCTACTTTTATGTGTTTTTTTCTCTCCAGAGGGCTGGATGTAAAAAAAAAAGCATGTTATTGCTTATTCTATTAGTATTACCCTCCATAAATAAAATTCATTCTCTTTCTCTCTCTCTCTCTCTCTCTCTCTCTCTCTCTCTCTCTCTCTCTCTCTCTCACTCTCACTGAAACTGAGTTTCACTGGGTATTGCCTATTGGTCTGGTGTGGCATTCTGGTGGGCGTCCCCAACTTCAGAAAACTAATAACAAGCATAACTAAATTTATTAGCATTAATTCTAAATGCTATGCAAATCACAGAGAGAATGACCCAGACATACGCGGCACTGGGCATTGGTCTGGTGTGCATTCTGGTGGGTGTCCCTCTATGGTGGAAGACCACCGAGATCTACAGGGTGCAGCTGCCGTATTCCGACATTCAGCGTCTGTCACAGACAGAGGTACAGCTTTTCTTGAATTTATGAGACAGAGAGAGAGAGAGAGACAGAGAGAGAGAGAGAGAGGGAAAGAGAGAGAGACAGACAGAGAGAGGGAGGGAGAGAGAGACAGAGAGAGAGAGAGAGACAGAATGAGACAGAGGGAGAGAGGGAAAAAGAGAGAGACAGAGAGCGAGAGAGACAGAGAGCGAGAGAGAGACAGAGAGAGAGAGGGAGAGAGAGATTCTGGTGGGCGTCCCGCTATGGTGGAAGACCACCGAGATCTACAGTGTAGCTGCCGTGTTCCGACATTCAGCGTCTGTCGCAGACTGAGGTGGTGGTTTTTTTAAAATTTGAACTTAGTTTCAAATTCAAATTCAAAAACTTTATTGTCCATTAAAACAAGGTTAATAAAATGGAAATGTTCTTTCCACATCATGTCCAAGCAGACTAAAAAACAAACTAATAAAACAAATGATTAAATAAAATACACACACACACACACACACGCGGGGCGTGCATGCGCCCGGACGCGAAATTGCACAACATTACAACAGAAAACAGTATAAAAATTGACATAATTGCGTTTGATTGATTTTGTGTAATACAGGGAGAGGGAGATAATTGCGTTTGATTGATTTTGTGTAATACAGGGAGAGGGAGATAATTGCGTTTGATTGATTTTGTGTAATACAGGGAGAGGGAGATAATTGCGTTTGATTGATTTTGTGTAATACAGGGAGAGGGAGATAATTGCGTTTGATTTATGTGGTGTAATGCAGACACAGAGAGAGAGAAAAACAGACAGAGACAGAGAGAACTGAAATGTTTTTTAATGAGTGGGCCTTAAGCCCATATCATTTGAGAGAAAGAGGGAGATAGAAAGAGAGAGTGGGGTGGGGGATTCTTTTAAATAAAACACAATATTATTGTGTGTGTGTGTGTGTTTGTGTGTGTGTTTGCAGACATGTATTCTATTTCCAAAATCAATTGAACTTGTAATGTTATCTTAATCAATATAAACAAGAGAATATATATATGCATCACATTCAAAATAGTAACTGGTTTTTTTCCATTGGTGACACCCATTTCGCAATCTTTTAATAAAGGAACTTCGTTTCAGTACTAGTTGGTAGTAATATCAAGCATCGCAATTTTTCAATTGTATTTACCTCTGTCGTGGCAGATTCGCTATTTCGTCAGCATCGAGGTGATCTCCTTCGACTCAAAACTGACCAGCAAACTACCGGCTGTTGCTCGCAGTTTACAGGAAGCACTGAGTATGTAGTTATATACAGTGGAACCTCCCTTATAAGACCTTCAAAAATCATCCCAAAATGAGGTCTTATAAGGGAGGGGTCTTATAAAGGAGGGGTCTTATAAGGGAGGGGTCTTATAAGGGAGGGGTCTTATAAGGGAGGGGTCTTATAAGGGAGGGGTCTTATAAGGGAGGGGTCTTATAAGGGAGGGGTCTTATAAGGGAGGGGGTTTATAAGGGAGGTTCCACTGTACTGTGTTTTAGTTTGTAAAGCCTAATAAGTTTTCATCTTCAGCTGGAATTCTATATGTGCTATTTTCGCTAGCTTAAATCGCCCACGACTTTCGACAGCGATGAAAAAAGTTGATTGCAGTTCCATTGACGCTAAGATCGCCGGCGATTTTCGATGGCGCTATTCAAACATCGCGCTAAAAAACCTGATCGCGCCTACGGAATTGCAAGCAATGTTTTTCACCAGTACCACAAGTTTCTCCACTGCTTTTGGAAGCCATGCTCGCTCAAAAAATGGCGCGATGTTTTAGTTCCCGTCCATTTTCAGACTATTTTCGACAGCGACAAAAAAACATTTTCACTCCACCAGGCGGTAAAATAAAATCGTGATCGATTTTCAACTGACTGCTTTCGATTATCGGCCGTGTATGGGTGTACAGAATGACGTTACTGTTGGTGGCGATAAAATTTAATCGCGGGCGATTATCGCCGTCGATTTTCGCCTTTAAAATCGCGCATATGGAATTCTGGCTTCAACGTTCTTCCTGAAACAGCAGTGATATGATTGTGTACGTGCCTTCATATTTCTTACTTCCAGATTTTTTTTGGTGTGTGCAGATTCCGGGGTGAGATATGTGTATGGATTCCCGCGCATATGTGTGCACACCCTAAACATACTTTTACTTATAGAGATGCCTTGGCATAAGGCTGTCAGACCAGTTGACATAAGCTAGAACACCAAGGCTACATCAAAACAACATCTGCATAGTTATGCAAGGATTGTCTTTAGCCATGGCAAGCTCCTAGCTTAGCATCATCAGTCTCCAAAATCCTCCGACGTCTGAGAGTGTGGCTGCTCACATGGCGGGGTAATCCCAAATGATTACACACGTAATGTTCTCATCCCTTGCTGGTGCATTTGTACCATAGTGTTCAAGTGCTTCAGCTGTTGGGATGATCCCTGGAGTCTTTAAGCCAGGGTATGACAACACCAACAACTTATATAGACATAGGTGCTACTCTTTCATTTTTACACTGATTTTGGTATTTTTAATTTGACCAGAAACTGAACTTCAGGTGTTTTTTAATTCACCCCCCCCAAAAAAAAATTGACCACAAGCGATTTAGGGCGTTTTGAACTTGGTTGTTCTATCTTGGAAGTTTACAAAGGCAATGTAATAATTTTACAAGGCTTATCAGACTCAAACTGTCTCTGTCCATCACTTTAACTGTCTGTCTATCTCGTTATCTCTCTTTCTTAACTTGCCCCCCTGAATCGTCCGACGGGGCTCTGCCCCTGTACCCTGCCGGGGCCATGGGTCCCTGGACCCCTGCCTTTCAGTTTTGGAAGTTGCACCCATGTATAGAGGATTGGACTTACGTGGCGATGTTTTGAGATAATCTTTACTGCTGGCCTTGACAGGTGAGGAGAAAAAGAAGACCTCAGTGCACCCCACGTACCAGGTCCAAGTGTGCGATGTTTTGAGATAATCTTTACTGCTGGCCTTGACAGGTGAGGAGAACAAGAAGACCTCAGTGCACCCCACGTACCAGGTCCAAGTGCGCGATGTTTTGAGATAATCTTTACTGCTGGCCTTGACAGGTGAGGAGAACAAGAAGACCTCAGTGCACCCCACGTACCAGGTCCAAGTGCGCGACGCTTCCGACAGTGAGCGAAAACTGTGGAAGGATGCACAGACTGCGGAAGGTAAGTGAATATTATTTTTGTTCCCAGCCACCCCGGGGGGGGTGTTTTGGTTGTGCAAATAGTTCCCCCACCTACTGGAAGTTCTGTGCTTGTAACTTCCTCTAATCTGTCGTCCAGACCTGTTTACCTTTACGAAACAAAAGTCAAATTATGATAATTGCGGTGACGAAAAAAAATACGGAAAATAACCCACCACTACAGTTGCGTCGGCAAGCGCTGCTTTTAAAACGATGCTGTGAAAGATCTTTCCGGTTCTCAGTCATTCTGTTTCAAGATGGTGTCAAAGCGACCGCATGGTGAGATCACAAGCAGTTTGAACCGGTTAGTAAGCTGAGTTTGAAAGAGAAAAGGCCGATACATGGTTTTAAAATTGTTTTTAAAGGTCTCCCATTGCACTATTGCTTGAATATAAATAGGTTATGTGAAGAAAAATAATCGGCCGCGCGTTGGATTATGGTGGGTTTTTTCAAAATTACAAATTTGCAAAATAGGGGTAAACAGGTCTGGTCGTCCCTTTGACTCAGCCTTTTCCATTTGCTTACTGTCATCTACTATCTTTCTGTCCTTATTGGTCCATTCTCCTGCCTTTTTTCAAGAAACATGTATAATAAAGATTTTCTCCATCCGTAGATCCGGACATTCTGGGCCTAACTATTTCTTACCTTAGGCAGCTGCGCTCATATGACAGGAAACTGAGCGATCGCAGAAGAAGAAGAAAGAATTTGTATCCGGAACAAGCAACAAGGATTTTGCATGCACTGAATTACCACTCGCATGGGTGCTACTCTTTCAGTTTTAAACTGATTTCAGTATTTTTAATTTTTATCAGAAACTGAACTTCAGTTGTTGTTTTTAATTCATCCCCCAAAATTGACCACAAGCGATTTTGTGGGCGTTTTGAACTTAGTTGTTCTATCTTGGAAGTTTACAAAGGCAATGTAATAATTTTACAAGGCCTATCGGACTCAAACTGTCTCTGTCTCTCATTCTAACTGTCTGTCTGACTTGTTATCGCTCTCTCTCATAATACCATAGTGTTCAAGTGATTTGGCTGTTGGGATGATCCATGGAGTCTTTTAGCCAGGGTACGACAGCAACAACAACATGAACAAACATAATTTGCAGGGGTGGGGGTGGAGGGGTATCGTATTTTTCGGACTACAAGGCGATATTTTATTTCTCCGACTGACAACCCTGCGCCTTATAATTTGACTAATAATACAATAAGAAAATAGAACAACATTTGAATTTTGTGTATTTTGGGTGGTGAGCCTTATCATAAAAAGCGCCTTGTAGTCCGGAAAATACAGTACTTTGACTACTTGTTGCGCAAAACACTAATTCCCCTCATTCTGGCTGCTTTCAGGTTTCCACAGAGAGCTGTTTGTTTCAAGTTATTTCTTTTAACAGAGGCAAATATTCTTATCATTGATTTTGGTTAGGGATAGGAAAAGACCTTACAAGTGGCATACCACCATAAAAACAATGTAAGCCTAATGGATAAAACACTTTAAATTGGTTTATGCTGGTGATGAGTGTTAGCCCTCTTGGCACGATGTATGATAAAACGTGTAAGCTAAAACAATGGCGTAAAATTGAAGACTGCAGAAACGTCAACCGGTACTTCTTATTTTCACTTTTCATCTCTCATACAAACATTTGACTGGGAAACCTATACACGTTTAGAAAGAAGAAAGCTTGAATTTTGCAATGAGAGTAAAGAAAACAACTTGCCTTGAATGTGGTGACAGCAGTAATCCAGTAAAGCACTTTCACAGTGGCTGCAGCTAACCCCACCCCATCTCATGATGTTCCATCACTGCTACTCGTGTCAGACATCACAGAACCATGCAGTCGAACCCTTTTCCTTCGTTTTGCAACCAAAATACAAGCCTAGTTACCTTCCTAGTCTCCATCAGAGTAGCTTATGGGCAACATACTCATCACTGGTGTCATCCTCATCCTCACAATCACTACTTTCATAATCGTTTTCACACACAAAACTGCAAACCGATCGATAAAATGTATAGATTCAGACAGCAGGAAGTTGTACGAGTGCTACGAGCTTTCTGATTGGTTAGCTGTATTCGCTTATTGGATTGGCCGAAGTTCGGCGCGATATTTGAACTAAGCCACGATCGTGGCTCGTCGTGCTCATCCAGTGGAGCCCCGACCGTGGCCCATCGTGCCAAGAAGGTTAACAAAAGGCATGAACTGAAAGGAGCTGAGAAAAGCTACTGTGGCCTTATAGTCAGAAACATACGATACTTTGAATATTTGTGCTGTTTAGTTTTGTGACAAACACACCTATGAAGAACACCAATCCTTGTCTTTTGGGGGGGAGTTGAGCCTTATTACAGACAAACCTCTATTTTAAGACTTCCAAAATGTCCGGAAAAATCGGTCGTAAATTGGAGGGGTCGTATGACAGAGGTTTTCACTGGCAGCCGTAGAAAGAAAAAGTTCAGCACAGTTCATACTCTCTTCTTCATGCACACATACAATGACATATTAAAACTGGATATGGGTCTTTCCAACTCCATAGGATTGTGCAATCGATGTATTGCAGTTTCATTTCGCCGACTTCTGTTAATCACCTCCACTCTCGTCCAAAGTCAGTGGTTTTCTTTTTCAAAGTCAGTGGTTTTCGTGCTTTTCCTACGCTTTCCGCCATCTTTTCTACAACAAGGGAAGCGACTCCGCTTTCAGGCCCTTGACCGTGGTTGTTTCCCTTTGCTCGAAGTCTATGCAGACGACAACAACGGTCGTAAAAACCAACAAAATGGCGGTCGTAAGTCGCGTTTTAGAGGAAGTCGTTTAAGAGAGGTCGTTTACATAGTAAAATGCATCCGTGCCAACAAATCCGGTCTCAAATGAGAGGTGGTCGTAAACAGAGGGTCGTAAAATAGGGGTTTGTCTGTCTATAGTGCACCTTTTAGTCAGAAACATACGGTACTTTGAATATTTGTTGTTTTGTCACAAAAACACCTATGAAGAAGTACACCATTCTTTGTATTTTTGTTGTTGTTGCAGATCTCGACACGGCGTTTGGCGACCCGGCCAAACTAAGGGACAGCAGATACACCGTTCTATTTCTCCCCGCGTCCTCCTCCCACGTAGAGGGGGAGACGGTGTTTGTGGGGAGACGCGGGGTCCTTGCCATGACTGTGGCGCACTCTGGTGGTGAGCATCGCGTTTTATTTTGTTTTATTCCTGGTATTGCAGTACCTCCAGGATTGACCCACTATCTTTTATAACTACAGTATTTTCCGGGCTATAAGCCGCTACTGTTTTCCTCAACTTTGACCCCAGCAGCTGAGACAGCGAATGCGGCTCATACGCGGATTTTCCTGAATCTATTTTAGGTTGGTCGTCAACTCCAACCTGTTCGTGTAGACATCGTCAATCTCGGTAAAAACGAATCATTCTCATGTCGAAATTGAAGAATTTAATCAGCCATATCACGATCTGACCACTAAATTTCACCACTTTTGTGCACATGTGTCATCACTGAGCAGTTTATGATCAAAGTTTGAACTGAAAACGGTCACGATCGTGTCGATCTTTACGAACTCAAATTGCGAAGTCAACTTCCAAGTTGAAACTAGGTGATCGGTCACACTCCATAAGTTGGAACTCAGTGAATGGTCTCACTTTACAAAAAAAAAGTTGAAAAGCAGCTCCTTTCCGCTATCAGACTGATAAATCGGCATTAGTGTGTGCACTGAAACACGCTGAATGCAAACAACTCACAAAATCCGATAAATGAAAGCAGCTGGCGCATTAGCGTTTGCCGTGATTTCGTATCTGCTGTGTGCGCTGCACCATTTTGTCAACCGAGTTGTATGCGCGGTAAAAGTTCCGTGTGTCGAAATTGTGACTGAAAATGAACTGCCAGAGCGTTACTTTGTCATGTTTTGTGTTGTGTTGTGCAGAATTGAGTATTTAGTAGGTCCGTTATGGCGAAGATTAGGTCTGTACTGTTATGTGTAGTTTGTGTGTGAGTGCAACACGGGCCGTCAAAGTTGCCGTGGCTTTCGATCACGAGTTCGTCTGCTCGTCTTCTCAGGTTCATTTTTTCCTTTTCAGTCTCTTGCGGCTTAGACACTGAATGCGGCTTTATGATTGTTTTTTCCAGAATTTTAATAAAATTCAGGGGGTGAGGCTCAGACAACGGTGCGCTTTGTAGTCCGGAAAATACGGTATGTAATTATGGTCCCTCACGTGTACCTGTTTCCAGGTCGGAGGACGTTAAACGGATTTTCAGTGAGAATGACAAAATCTGTTTAACGTCCTCTGGTCTGGAACAGACACACATGGGGCATTAGTAGATTATGAAGATGGTGGGGACGATCCTGGAGGCAGTGCAACATCAGGGAGGCAGTGCAACATCAGGAAAGTCCCGAATTTTTGGAAGACCTATGTCTGCCTGGTTTATTTTTAATATATCATTTTAGTAAAAACTGTAAAGCGCTTAGAGCTTTGAGATAAGTGCTATATATATGTGACCCAGCACCACGAAAGGGACATTAAGTGTCAAACTGACCATTCTCGGAAACTGATACATTTGAAAACTTCAGACAATTCTCTTTCCATCGATATAAGAACCATTCTTGTATCTTTTTCCGTTCCAGAGTTATGAGCATTTAAAGTTAGTAGGGTGAGCATCGGCCATTTTGAGAAAACACAGTCTAAAGTCTAGCCTAGCTGAAGAAAATGCATTGACCTAGTCGTTTTAAAACACTTATAAGACCATTTAGAGACCATATTAAATATTATCCTTTATAAATATGAAAGATAAGATGTCAGAGAACACGAAAATACCCATAACTCAAAACTGACCAAAAAATGAGATTTTTGACTTTCCAAGCCTGTTGTGAGAAACTAGCCCAGCGACTTAATGTCCCTTTCATGGTGCTGTCTCACAAATGTTCTTAATGAATGAATAAATAAACGAATACTGTTGTGATGGCTATCCCAGGAGTGGACTCGGTGACCGGGCGCCTGGTTCCGGTCGTTCAGGAGGTCCTGGTGAGGGAGGGGGCTGTGGAGAAAAGTCTGGACACTGCTCAGGGATTCAGGACGCAGAAGGTGACCAGTTCTTTGCCATAGATCACCATGAGGGCATGCGTGTGAGTGTGTGTATGCGTGTGTGTGTGTGTGTGAGTCTGGACACTGCTCATGGACTCAGGACACTGAAGGTGACCTATTCTTTGCCATAGATCACCATGAGGGCATGCGTGTGTGTGTGTGAGTCTGGACACCGCTCAGAGACTCAGGACGCAGAAGGTGACCAGTTCTTTGCCATAGATCACTATGCGTGTGTGTGTGTGAGTCTGGACACCGCTCAGGGACTCAGGACGCAGAAGGTGACCAGTTCTTTGCCAGAGATCACTATGAGGGCATGCGTGTGTGTGTATGCGTGTGTGTGTGTGTGCGTATGTGTGGTGTGTGTGTGCGTGCGGTCTGTGTGTGTGTGTATATGTGTGCATGGTGTGTGTGTGTGTGTGCGTGGTGTGAGTGCATGGTGTGTGTGTGGCGTGTGTATGTGTGTGTGTGTGCGAGTGTGTGTGTGTGTATGCATGTGTGTGTGTGGCGTGTGTGTGATGTGTCACACTCACAGTGTGTCTGTGATTTTTTTAATATTTTTAACAAAATATTTCTGCCTTGTTTCCCTTTGCCTTTTTTGTGCTCTCACTTCTGTAAGAACAAGAATTTCTTATATGGGATTTGTAGTTCTCTTTTTATTGTTTGTATGTGTGTGTGTGTGTATAATAAAAAACATTCTTCCACTTCACAGGGCCTAAACTACTGATCCATGTCGAAAAATTACCTCCCTTTGACTTTCACTGTAACTGGGGGTACGGTTTATATGGCTGTGCCGTCCTGTTTTACTTTTTTACATCCTTTGACACTTTCTCCTCTAGCTCCGCTCCTCCTTCTTTTCTTTATTTTTCTTCCTCGATTTTCTCTCTTTACCCCCTCCTCCTCCCCCCCCCCTCCCCCCCCCCACACACACATCCCATCTCCGTCCTCCTCCTCCTCCTGTTCCGATGATGATTGTGTACATCTAAATTTAAACTGTTTTAATTAGATCTTTAACTGCCAGAGAAAATTAAAGAAAAAATAATTGGGCAAATCATGACATGAAAAAGACAACTGATAGAGTCAATCTGATTTTTTTTAAAAATGGTCTGGGGATGTTACTCTCTTGATTATGTTCGAGCAAAAGCCACTGCACCCTCGCAGAAACTAATGAAAAAGTCAACAAGCAGCAGGAAGGAATGCACCAATACATGCATACACACGGCCCCCCCCCTCTCTCTCTCTCTCTCTCTGTCTCTCTCTCTCTCTCTCTCATTATATAGAATCCCTAATAAAGTTATATCAAAATTATATATAACAGAAAAAATAAAGAAAACACAACAAATGGAAATAACTGTTAAAACATTTATTAAAATTGCAAATATTTCGAGACCATGTCTCTTCCTCGGTGCAAAGCCTCCCAAAATTATATATATCATGTAATTTCATCACAATTGAACTGCCCACAGCCACACAAGGAGAGCATGTCTCTTCCTCGGTGCAAAGCCTCCAAACATTATATATATCATGTAATTTCATCACAATTGAACTGCCCACAGCCAGACAAGGAGACCATGTCTCTTCCTCGGTGCAAAGCCTCCAAACATTATATATATCATGTAATTTCATCACAATTGAACTGCCCACAGCCAGACAAGGAGACCATGTCTCTTCCTCGGTGCAAAGCCTCCAAACATTATATATATCATGTAATTTCATCACAATTGAACTGCCCACAGCCACACAAGGAGAGCATGTCTCTTCCTCGGTGCAAAGCCTCCAAACATTATATATATCATGTAATTTCATCACAATTGAACTGCCCACAGCCAGACAAGGAGAGCATGTCTCTTCCTCGGTGCAAAGCCTCCAAACATTATATATATCATGTAATTTCATCACAATTGAACTGCCCACAGCCAGACAAGGAGAGCATGTCTCTTCCTCGGTGCAAAGCCTCCAAACATTATATATATCATGTAATTTCATCACAATTGAACTGCCCACAGCCAGACAAGGAGAGCATGTCTCTTCCTCGGTGCAAAGCCTCCAAACATTATATATATCATGTAATTTCATCACAATTGAACTGCCCACAGCCAGACAAGGAGAGCATGTCTCTTCCTCGGTGCAAAGCCTCCAAACATTATATATATCATGTAATTTCATCACAATTGAACTGCCCACAGCCAGACAAGGAGAGCATGTCTCTTCCTCGGTGCAAAGCCTCCAAACATTATATATATCATGTAATTTCATCACAATTGAACTGCCCACAGCCACACAAGGAGAGCATGTCTCTTCCTCGGTGCAAAGCCTCCAAACATTATATATATCATGTAATTTAATCACAATTGAACTGCCCACAGCCAGACAAGGAGAGCATGTCTCTTCCTCGGTGCAAAGCCTCCAAACATTATATATATCATGTAATTTCATCACAATTGAACTGCCCACAGCCAGACAAGGAGAGCATGTCTCTTCCTCGGTGCAAAGCCTCCAAACATTATATATATCATGTAATTTAATCACAATTGAACTGCCCACAGCCAGACAAGGAGAGCATGTCTCTTCCTCGGTGCAAAGCCTCCAAACATTATATATATCATGTAATTTCATCACAATTGAACTGCCCACAGCCAGACAAGGAGAGCATGTCTCTTCCTCGGTGCAAAGCCTCCAAACATTATATATATCATGTAATTTCATCACAATTGAACTGCCCACAGCCACACAAGGAGACCATGTCTCTTCCTCGGTGCAAAGCCTCCAAACATTATATATATCATGTAATTTCATCACAATTGAACTGCCCACAGCCAGACAAGGAGAGCATGTCTCTTCCTCGGTGCAAAGCCTCCAAACATTATATATATCATGTAATTTCATCACAATTGAACTGCCCACAGCCAGACAAGGAGAGCATGTCTCTTCCTCGGTGCAAAGCCTCCAAACATTATATATATCATGTAATTTCATCACAATTGAACTGCCCACAGCCAGACAAGGAGAGCATGTCTCTTCCTCGGTGCAAAGCCTCCAAAAATTATATATATCATGTAATTTCATCACAATTGAACTGCCCACAGCCAGACAAGGAGACCATGTCTCTTCCTCGGTGCAAAGCCTCCAAACATTATATATATCATGTAATTTCATCACAATTGAACTGCCCACAGCCAGACAAGGAGAGCATGTCTCTTCCTCGGTGCAAAGCCTCCAAACATTATATATATCATGTAATTTCATCACAATTGAACTGCCCACAGCCAGACAAGGAGACCATGTCTCTTCCTCGGTGCAAAGCCTCCAAACATTATATATATCATGTAATTTCATCACAATTGAACTGCCCACAGCCAGACAAGGAGAGCATGTCTCTTCCTCGGTGCAAAGCCTCCAAACATTATATATATCATGTAATTTAATCACAATTGAACTGCCCACAGCCAGACAAGGAGAGCATGCGTTGGTTCCGCTCCCACCCGGGTTACGATGTGACCTTCACCCTCATCAACCCCCAGCCAGACGTGCTGCACGTGCACTGGGACGTCATGACAGGAGTGCAAGGTGCTGTAGTTATAATGATGATAATGATAATAATAATGATGATACTATTAATAATGATGATGATGATAATGATTATGATAATAAATTACAATAATTATAACGATGATGATAATAATAATGATATAAGTAATGGTAATAATGATGATGATAATAATAATGATGATCATGATCATAATGATGATGATAATAATAATAACAATGATAATATAATAATAATGATGATGATAATAATAATAATTATAATAATAACTACCCGGTAACATTTTTAGACCACCTTTTCTCTCTAGAACTCATTTCGCTTCACAAATATGAATAAACTACTGACATATTATCTGTTATAAACATGCACACAGCCTTAGCTTGCACACACACACATATAGGTGCAGACACACACACACACCACACACACACACACACACAAACATGTGCGGGCGCACACACACAGTGTGTGGAAACATAGTTTTAAGACAGAAAACAGGACCCAAAAAGAAGTCGGAGAGAGAGCTGTTCTTTGGGGCTTGTTGTTTTGCTCTGTTTTGAATGGTGGCTGGCTAGTGTAGCATTTTTAGTTGAAGTTTGATCTTTTCCATGTGTTTTCCAGGAGGTTTTCCATGTGTTTTCATGAGGTTTTTCAGGTTTTTCATGTGTTTTCCAGGAGGTTTTCCATGTGTTTTTATGAGGTTTTCCATGCGTTTTTCAGGTTTCCATGTGTTTTCAGGAGGTTTTCCATGTGTTCCCAGGAGGTTTTCCATGTGTTTCCGGGAGGTTTTCCATGTGTTTCCAGGAGGTTTTCCATGTGTTTCCCAGGAGGTTTTCCATGTGTTTCCCAGGAGGTTTTCCATGTGTTTCCAGGAGGATTTTCCATGTGTTTTCAGGAGGTTTTCCATGTGTTTCCAGGAGATTTTCCATGTGTTTTCAGGAGGTTTTCCATGTGTTTTCAGGATACTTGAAGCCCTTCTTGGACAAGCTGGCAGACTTCACCACAATATCCGTCACTTCCCAGGTGAGAGGAGAGTGAGATAAGTCTGAAGTTTTTTGTTTTGTTTTTTAAATTGCTAATTAGGCCTCTCTGCCCATATAGTTGTTGCCTGTCTGTCATTTCTGACTATGACTGCCGGATAGCAGAGGGGGCAGCTGCTATTCCGGCTGGCTGGGCTACAATGGGTTTATAGTGGAGAAGCCCTGCATAGCACTAGAAGAGTTAAGCCAAAGCGTAGTTATGCTCTTATTCAGTGTTGAAGCTGACGGTACGCATTTTTGTCATGCTGGGTGTCTTCCTCAGGTGCTGCACTTTGTGGGTCTGCTAGCCACACCCAGGCAGGACTCCGCGGACAGTAGCTTCTTCTACACCGAGCGGGACCTGCCCCACATGATCAACCCACTGGAGGCTAACCTAGGTCAGCAGTTCGTTCGTTCATTTGTTTCTTCGTTCGTTCTTCAGGCATCAGAACGGTCCGCAGATTTCCACGGTTTTGGTTGCCACTGGCCGCGGTTTTGGCACTGCCGGCCGCGGTTTGTACTTCATGAGGCAGCGTGATCTTATTCTCAAATGGTATTCTTAAACGGTTTGTTTTCATACTGCGCCTTCGGAAATGAAAAATCGTGGCCATGTTTGTTTTTTCTTCCGAGTTTAGAGCTCTCTAGACTCTTACTTTCACTGTTTCAGAGTTTGTTTTGATGACAGTGATTGTGATTTGGGTTTTAAATGAGTCGATTTAGAGGATATGATCGCGGGAGACTACGATGATGTGAGAACTTTGAACTTTTCCGCGAGAAATTGGGTAGCGAATGATCGCAATGATGCCGAGTTTTGTGGGGTCCGACAGTTTTGTGGGGTCCGACTCGATGTGGACTCCGAGTCATGGCGTGTGTTGTTCGTCCGCGGATTGGACTCTTGGAGTATTCTGATGCCTGGTTCTTTTTATTTAACGTCTTTTCTCTATGAGTGAATTATTAGACGAGTGTGTGTGTGTGTCTGTGAGCGTACAAATACAGGGGGGAAACCGTTCATTTCGAAGCTAATATCAAAACAATAAGCATAACATTACTAACAAACTGAAAAGCCCAAGCGTAACATTAACAATCTAAACCTGTACCACCACTAATACAATAATAAATAATAATAATAAAATAGGCCAGCAGTGATGGTGGTCATATGTCTGAAGGAATGAATGAACGAACAAACGAATGACCTGAATGAATGAATGATTGAATGATTATGAGAGAAAGAATGAAGAAAATGTGTCAGACAGTGACATTGTGACATTGCCGTCAATCAAATGTATGAATGCTTTGTGTAAAGAATGGGGGGGAAAGTTTGACAAAGTCACATTGCCGTCAATCAAATTTATGAATGCTTTGTAAAAGAATGGGGGGAAAGTTTGACAAAGTCACATTGCCGTCAATCAAATTCATCCAAGGTCATGCAAGTTAGCATAGGTGGGGTTTTGTTTCCTTTTTTGTTTGTGTATTTTTCAAGTGATGCTCTCCCCCAGTTGATTGATGCAAAGCCAAACACTACAATCAAGATCAAGAGAAGAGAAAATTGATTTAAAAAAAACAGGCTTGGTAGACCTCTGCGAATCACGGAAAATCCGCGAAAGTGAAAATTTTACAACCCCCCACCAAAAAAAAAAAGCCGGGGTGAGAATTCGCTCGGGTGCCTAAAAATTACATGCATTAAAACCTATGCAATCGCTTCACGGAACTGGATGTGAATGACTGAACAAGCAACTTACCGCCGAAGTTAGCAGTTGTGCGCGGCTTAGCTCACGCCACACGTTTTCCAGATTTATGATCCTAGTGCTTCTTTTCTTCTTCTTCTTCTTCGTTTTGACGCCCAACTTCATCATTTTAGTTTGATTCGACATCTTTCAAATGAAATGCAGAATCGGTTGGATATTCGTCCGCGAAACTCATTTTTCCCCCACTACCGATGAGCCTGACAAAACCCCAACCCCACCCCCAAAAACATGCGATAGTTTGCTGTATTCAACTGATGTATTATTGGATGAGAACTGAGATGAAAAATAGGTCAGCTTCAGGTTCATGAAGGGGGGGGGGGTAAGAAAGTGACTCTTGCATGGAAAACGTTTTGTTGTAATGGTTGAGATTTTCTGATGGGGAGTGTGAGGGGTGGGGGGGGGGGGGGGGGCGGTGGGGGCGGGGGGGGGGGGGGGGGAGGGGAGATGATGGAGGCAAATGTGGTTATTATCACTCCATTTTTGTGGTAGTTTCTTTCTGATTTCGTGATTTGTATGTTGTAAAATATTTTTCAGTTTTATTATTATTGTTCCAGGTTTTTTCATTCCTTTGTGAAGCGCTTAGAGCCCCCCATAATGGAGAACACGCGCTATATGAATGTACGATATGAAAATAAAATGAAAAGCAAAAGAAACACCAAAACAATGCTTTTTTTCGTGATGATTTTATTCCCAAATTTTGTCGGGCGTTCCGACCTTCAAGGAACTCTTGGGTGTACATTTATTGTCACATGGATGCGACTCTTTCATTCTCACACTGATTTCGAGTATTTTTAAAATTTTAACTAGAAACTGAACTTCAGTGCTTTTTAATTCATAAAAAAAAGGAAAGCAAAGACCATCATAGCCGTTTGGGGCTTTTGACTTGGTTTGTTCTAAATCTTGGAAGTGTACAGAGGCATTATAATAATAATATTTTCACAAGGCTTATCAGACTCAAACTTTCTCTGTCTATAATATCATTTTAACCCTTTTCACCGCCAGCCATTTTTCAGCCAAAATTTACCATTCAACTTACCCGGGTAGAGAAAAACTTTCGTACTCAATATTGTGATTTTTGATTCCTCTTGACCCGTGCAAAAACAAGGGCCTATCCTTACCCTCCCAAAATTTAGAACATAAGGTCACTGGATACCAGATATACCCTCCATTTGATGCCTTTCGCAAAGGGGGGGGTAGTGGGGGTTAGAGATTGGGGGAAAGGGTTACCTCGCGCAAAATTAAGAACTAAGGTCACTGGATACCATAACCACACTTCATTTGATGCTTTCAGGTGATATGGGTTGTCAATCTTGTGGTGCCTTGTGGCGATGAAAGGGTTAACTGCTGTCTATCTCGTTATCTCTCCTCCTTAACTTACCCCCCCTGAAATCGGCCGCGGGGGCTCTGCCCCTGTGCACCCTACACGTGGCCATGGTTCCTGGAGAACACCTGCCTTTCAGGTTTTTTCATTTGGGGGAGTAGCACCCATTTTGTTACCTATTACTATGATTATGATTTTTGATGTCGTACAGGTTCCCCTATGTGATGCCTCCACAAGTAAGGCCCTCATCTGAATTTTTGTGGTCTATAGGCGAGGGGGGGGGGAAGTAGGAAAAAGGGATTAACAAAGGGTGGATGCGAG
>CM065704.1:4748164-4795664 GCA_017654935.2 Phymorhynchus buccinoides
TAAACATGAGTAACGTAGCCGGACCCTGAAGACAAGAGCGTAGAGTGGCACAGTGGTAACGCGTTCGCTCGTGTAGTAAACCCGAATCCGAACTGGATACAGGGGATTTTCCTCTCACTTTGCATAAGCCTTACGGTCTGAATGTGGAGTTTTCGGATGAGACGATAAACCGTGGTCCCGTGTGCCATGTCACTTAGCACACGTAAACCAGTGGCAAAGAAAAAGTTGTCAATTGGTCAAATTTTACCCCACCCCTTTCCTTCCTCATCGGTCACACAAAAATCCCATGCAAAAACAAAACAAAAAGTTGGGCGGTTTTTTTTTTGCGCCGCTCTGGCTGCCGACGCACTCTCAGGTGGGAGCAAACCCAAATTAAAAGAGACGCATCTGTGACTATAAAGTACTAATCCCTCAAAAAATCCAGCAAATTCCAGACAATAAGAACACTAAATACGGATCTTGGCTGCCCTGAGACTACACTTGACAGCGAGTCTGACTGCCCTACTGACCATGAACATCAATGACGGTGAGAGCTCCCAGGGTGATGCGGGCACCAGACTCCAGTTTCTTTCGCACCAGTTCCACAATGCCCTCAATCTGCTTGTTACTCTTCTCCAGATACCGCTGAAATCATAAACAGTGCACCAACATCATGGAAAGTGAATTCAAACAAAATGGGGTGAAGTCACATGAAAAGAAGACAAAAATCCATTGGCCGGGGTTTAACTCATTCAAGTCGTTCTGGCTATATATGTCCGGAGTTAATAGATAGCTGTCAATTTGATGCATTTGCTTCCAAGGGAAATCCTGTGGTGCCAATCTACAAAGTGCACACCATACCTTGGTCACTTCTAAACTCGCTTCGCTCTCCTTCGCTCCCTAGACCACAATTTTGCCTCTGACTTTGCTTTTGTAGTGGCCTTGTTGTGGGGCAAACCAATCGGTGTATAAAGAAGCAGTTTTTTCTATATAAAGTCTATATATAAAAAAAATGTCTGATCTACCAGTTCCCTATGTCTAAACCTGAAGCAAAAACCTGTAATCTTCTATCATTTCTCCTTTTTGTTTATGTAGTATGTTTTGTTTGTGTGCATGGATGGAGTGATTTGTGAGGTTTTTTTTAATAATTAAAAATCGTTGCGATGCAATGAGTTAATGCTCTATTCTGAGGACATAGCTGACATGCTGGCCAACTGGAAATAAAACATTTACTATGCATTTTGTGATTTAAACTTTCTAACTATTTTACACAATAAACACAGGGAGAAAACTCTTCATATAAAAGACACATATCCTTTATCAGGGCCACCTTCGTTGCACAGATAAAAGGCACAGAGAAATAAACCCAAAAACCAATAAATAATAAATAGCTATACATCTGTATCATTAAAAAATTTGGGACTTTCCTGGAGTTGGCACTGCTATCCGTCCAAGGCATAGTGCCTCCAGGATCGTTATCCCCACCATCTTTGCTACGTCTACTCAATATGAGTGTCTGTTGTCGAGACCAGAGGACTGTTAAATTTTGATTTTTATTCAACGCCAAAAACATCACTCAAAAAAGGAAACTCACGTTATAAACGCAAACACTGACTTTTCCTTTTGTATTTTTGCATAGTTCATGTCATTCAAGAACAGTTTCCAATATTTCATGAATATTCACATATCCATTTACAAAGATCCCTGCTTATTCATTTTGTTCACAAATGAAATGTGGATTTACTATGGATTTATATACCATACGCAGTATTTTTCGGATCATTAGGCACTTGCTGTGCATAAGGCGAAAAGGCACAATTTTCAAGAAAAATTCTGGAAAAAAACATAAAGGTGCCAAAGGCAGCGCCCTGCCACTCGTTTATAAGGCGAATATTGCACCTCGCAAAAAGAAAATTCGTTGCAGAACTATCGAACAGCCTGATAAACGTACACGTCACCGTAAACGCTTACCAGTGACCACCATGCGTTATGCTGTCATAAACAAGAGTAATGGCTCCCCTTTGTCAAATAATCGAAGATTTCCGTTTGTGTTGCTTCTCCTGTTGATGTGTTTGGACAATTCTTCGCCGCAGAAAACTGATAGACTTGAACTGGATAGAAGGGTTATAGGCATCTGTTGGAAGAGACGTGTATCGGAAGTCGGAGCGGATACGATAATAACGGATTTTGAAGCATTTTTCTTCTTTTTTTTCCGTTGACGTATTCATCATATCGGCAACTCGTGAGACCACTTTTGGATGTCTGCACGACCACAGAATAGACTGAACTTGGAACATGGCAAATACGCTGCCGCTCTCTCTCATGATATTTGTTCACTAATAGGACACCCTCGTTTATAGAACGCATAGGGTGTCGAAATTGGAGAAAAAACGTATCGCCTTATATAATAGTACTTAGCATTCCCATACAAACGGAAGTTTACTAGAAGACAGACACACAAAAAACAAAAAAAGACCGTACCTGCAGTCCATCCTGCTGCCCCATGGCCTCGATGACCTCTGAGGTCCAGAAGATGGAGGACACGCACAGGATGACCTGGCCAGAGCCACTCGATGACCCAGCGATTGCGAGGGGAGTCCTTGTAGGCCTGGACGGAGTCCAGCACCACCTTGCGCACACTCATGATCATCATGTCCTCCACCTGCAGCAGCCACTTCTCCACCATGCCCTGAATGGAATGGAACGTGATCTCCACAGTTAGTGTTCTTTGCGTTAGCCTGCAGTTTCTCTAGAGTTACTGTTCTTAAAGACACACTGACCCGGCCGGATTAAGTCCCTTGTTTTTTTCTGGGGTAGCTGTGACCCATATAGAAATGTTCCCAACTTCAAATTGAGTCTGCTCTTAAAAATGATGTTTCGTTTTGAATTTGGGGGCACTGTATGGGAGTGTAACCTGGTCAAAACAAGATTTCTTGCTAGCTATAAGAGGGAAAACACCGTGAAACCCGTGATTTTCACTCACGTATCTGGTGGGTCTTTAAAATTGTTTCGTTTTTGCTGTTCTTTAAAATTGTTGTTAATTTTCTTAGGGAGACATAAAGGGATGTAATGACAGGCTTGTGACGGCATGTCCACAGATCCGATAGAATCAATGATAGTGGAGTGAGTAGCTAGGGCTGTGCACAGACAGTATGTGAGTTGGTGAGTGAATGCTTGCATGTGTCTGTGTCTGTGTAATGTAAAATGTGCGATGTGTGCAAATTAATGAATGCAAGAATGAGATTATTTGTGTGTTTGTGATAGCACTGTCATGAAAAGAATAGGCTAATTTTCCCAATAACACTAATTTCTCAGATTATACTTCTTTTTTTTTCGTTTGACAGTTTTTCACCTTTATGTCAAATGGCACACATGTTTAATCCATATGCTATCCACACAAAAAAGAGGAAAAAAACATTTTTCACAACTGTATACTTAAATATACAGCTGTGTTAACAAATCAGACATTAAGTATACTTAAATTATTCCTGACTATCTTGGGCTCTATCTTTTCCCCATAATATCTCATCAGTTCACTTTCACCCTATCTTTGCTGAACTTATTTTCTTTCTTTTTTTCGTACTACCCCCTAAAGTGCAGCAGAATCTTCAGCGTGATGAAGTTGGCTGCCTCAGGCGAAGAAGAAGAACTGTTATTGCACAAATCATGTCATGTTGCAGTCACTACTTTAAGACTTTGTCTTGTGAATTTAACAACATAATTATTTCTCACTTGAAAGCTAACCAAACAATTACCTGGTAAATAAAACATTTTGAGTTCCCTCAGTTTATTGGCCCCCACTTCCATTTTCTGCCCACCCCTCTCTCTCTGTCTGTCTCTCTACCATTTATTTCTCACTCCGGGGCAGTGGGTTGATGCCTCGTGCCTCCATTACGGGAAGCTGGACGATCCCCTCCCCCCAACGAGTCTCTCCCCGTGGGAATACCAGGGGGTCTTTCGTAAAAAATAGTTCCCCCACCTTCTGGAAGTCCTGCTTGCTTGTAACTTCCTCTAATCTGCCACTCTCTTTGACTCTGCCTTTTTCCTTTGCTTTCTATCATCTACTACCTTTCTGACTTATTGGCCCATTCTCCTGCTACTTTTTTCAAAAAAAATCTTCCAAATAACTTTTCTCCTTTGAGCTCCTCTGAAAATCAGAATGCGTCGGCTGTGTGCAGCTGGGAGACCAGTGAAGACTGAAAACCGGACACATGCATTCTTGGCCCATTATGGGCCTTTTGGGTCTGGGAAATCAGAAGAAGAATTTCTCACACGCCCACTCAAAAAAATAACATAACAAACGCTCAGCGTTGCAAACCTTGGCTTTGGCAGGGTAGATCTTGTTGACAAAAGGCACAGTCTCCTTTTCGGCGGAGATCATGCCGACGATCTCCTGCTCCTCGGTGAACTCCAGCTTGTGGATGCCCTCGAAGCACTTCTTCAGGTGGGGCTGCACACGCAGGGGGTCCTTCGTCTCTGACAGGATCTCCAGCAGCTCGTCGTTCGACAAGAAGAAGAACCTGCAGAAAGAGAATGGTTGGTCAACGTTTCAGATGGACAAAGGTTTTATAATATTGCTCATATTTTAAAATATTGCTAATTTTTACAACAGTGTTGCTGCTTTTATTCCTTCTAGTCTCGAAAGAGAATGGTTGAGTTGAAACCTGAAGACAGAGAATGGTTGAGTTAAAACCTGAAGAAAGAGAAAGGTGAAAAGGCTATGCCTGAAGAAAGAGACCAGTTAAGTTAAAACCTGAAGAAAGAGAAAGGTTAATACCGAAGAAAGATAATAGTTAAGTTAAAACCTGAAGAAAGACAAAACATTAAACTCCATACAACACCAAAATCGAACTGCAAACAAGGTCGGGAAAGGTCAACCCACCTGGGGAAGTAGAGCCTCTTTTTCTCGAGGTAGGCGTTGAGCCCCTTCTGGATCTCCTCCAGCAGGGTGTTGGCCTCCCTCAGCCGGCCCAGCATGTTGTTCTGGCCCGTGGCCACCAGGCAGTTGGTGTCCTTCACCGTCTCCGTCATGATGTCCTTCCAGTAGGAGTCCACGATGCCGAACTTCCGTCCTTCCTCCGGCATCTGGGCCATGATGTCTTCCGAGCTGAAGATGGGCTCCAGGTACAGCCATGTCGCCTGGCACTGCGGGAAGGGGAAACGCATAACGCTCAGTGTGTGTGTGTGTGTGTGTGTGTGGTTGTGTGTGTGTGTGTGTGTCACAGGTCAACATTTTGTTTAAAGATGGTCATTGAATAAGAAAGAAATTGCTTCTTTTTTTTATACCAAGCCATCTGTGTGTGTATTTGTGTGTGTGTGGTTGTGTGTGTGTGTGTGGTGTGTGTGTTGGTGTGTGTGTGTGTGTGTGTGTGTTTGTGTTGTTTGTGTGTGTGTGGTGTTGTGTGTGTATGTGTATGCGTGTGCGCGCATGTGCGTGTGCACGTGCATGTTTGTGTGTATGTGGAGGGGGGGGAGCTCACGTAACGGCACAAATAAACCCACAAAAGTAAATAAAAATTATGTCACACAAATTCTGGACTAGCATTCATCAAGTCCATAAGGTGATAAAAGAAAGCTCAATTAACTTTTTTTTTAATCCAATGGGTACAATACTTTCAGTCATAATTATGTAACTCGCTTCAATCAACTGGATAATGTGTACTAAAAATCCAGACATCCAAACCCATATCAAACACGGTGCTGTCGCTGTTTTTGCCGCAGCCGTTGCTGCTGATGCTGATGCTAATCCAGATGACAACCATGATGATCATTGCTGACCATGATGGTGATGAAAATGGTTATGATAAAGACTCACCTTGAGCCACTCGTCAAGGATGTCCTGCATGAGGACCAGCTTCTCCTCCCACTCCTTCATCTCCACTTCAAAAGGTTTGATGAAGGGAGATCCCCTCATGGTCTGTGCCTTGACAATGTGGTCGTCCAGCAGCAGCTGAATGTCGTCTATGGCTGACAGGATAGACACGCCCTGATGATACAGATTCAAAAGGTTAGGTGAAAGGGTGACAATACAGTCATCCAGCAATAGCTGAATGTCATCTATGGCCAACAGGATAGACACACCCTGATGATACAAAATAAAACAACATTAGAATAAGGTTTGGAAAGGTTAGGAGAAATGGTGATAATATGGTCATCCAGCAATAACTGAATGTCATCTATGGCCGACAGGTTAGACACACCCTGATGATACAAAATAAAACATTAGAATAAGGTTTGAAAAGGTTAGGTGAAAGGGTGACAATACAGTCATCCAGCAATAACTGAATGTCACCTATGGCTGACAGGATAGACACGCCCTGATCATACAAAATAAAACATTAGAATAAGGTTTCAAAAGGTTAGGCGAAAGGGTGACAATAGCCATCCAGCAATAGCTGAATGTCATCTATGGCTGACAGGATAGACAAGCACTGATGATACAAGATAAATAATCTACATGAGGGAAACATGTTAAAAGATTTAACGAAGAGTCTGCCATTTGGCAATGTGGTCGTCCAAAAGGAGCTGAATGTCATCTATGGCTGACAGGATAGACAAGCACTGATGATACAAGATAAATAATCTACATGAGGGAAACATGTTAAAAGATTTAACGAAGAGTCTGCCATTTGGCAATGTGGTCGTCCAAAAGGAGCTGAATGTCATCTATGGCTGACAGGATAGACAAGCACTGATGATACAAGATAAATAATCTACATGAGGGAAACATGTTAAAAGATTTAACGAAGAGTCTGCCATTTGGCAATGTGGTCGTCCAAAAGGAGCTGAATGTCATCTATGGCCAACAGAATAAAAAAAATAACCACCCCCCCCAAAATACACCCTGATGGTGTAAGACAAAACGATTGACATGAGGAAATGAAACATGCTTAAAATTTTCTTATACTGCTTTGCCAATATACACATCGGGAAAAGGGAAAAAAAGGTACAACGAAAGGAAATAACCCAGACTGTCACAAACTTATACTGCTCTGCCAATATACACATCGGGAAAAGGGAAAAAAAGGTACAACGAAAGGAAATAACCCAGACTGTCACAAACTTATACTGCTCTGCCAATATACACATCGGGCAAAGGGAAAAAGGTACAAAGAAAGGAAATAGCCCAGACTGTCACAAACTTATACTGCTTTGCCAATATACACATCGGGCAATGGGAAAAAAAGGTACGACGAAAGGAAATAACCCAGACTGTCACAAACTTATACTGCTTTGCCAATATACACATCGGGCAATGGGAAGAAAAGGTACGAAGAAAAACAACAACCCAGACTGTCACAAACTTATACTGCTCTGCCAATGTACACATCGGGAAAAGGGAAAAAAAGGTACAACGAAAGGAAATAACCCAGACTGTCACAAACTTATACTGCTCTGCCAATATACACATCGGGAAAAGGGAAAAAAAGGTACGACGAAAGGAAATAGCCCAGACTGTCACAAACTTATACTGCTTTGCCAATATACACATCGGGCAATGGGAAGAAAAGGTACGAAGAAAGAAAATAGCCCAGACTGTCACAAACTTATACTGCTCTGCCAATATACACATCGGGCAAAGGGAAAAAGGTACAAAGAAAGGAAATAGCCCAGACTGTCACAAACTTATACTGCTCTGCCAATATACACATCGGGAAAAGGGAAAAAAAGGTACAACGAAAGGAAATAACCCAGACTGTCACAAACTTATACTGCTCTGCCAATATACACATCGGGAAAAGGGAAAAAAAGGTACAACGAAAGGAAATAACCCAGACTGTCACAAACTTATACTGCTCTGCCAATATACACATCGGGAAAAGGGAAAAAAAGGTACAACGAAAGGAAATAACCCAGACTGTCACAAACTTATACTGCTCTGCCAATATACACATCGGGCAAAGGGAAAAAAAGGTACAAAGAAAGGAAATAGCCCAGACTGTCACAAACTTATACTGCTCTGCCAATATACACATCGGGCAATGGGAAGAAAAGGTACGAAGAAAGAAAATAGCCCAGACTGTCACAAACTTATACTGCTCTGCCAATATACACATCGGGAAAAGGGAAAAAAAGGTACAACGAAAGGAAATAACCCAGACTGTCACAAACTTATACTGCTCTGCCAATATACACATCGGGAAAAGGGAAGAAAAGGTACAAAGAAAGGAAATAACCCAGACTGTCACAAACTTATACTGCTCTGCCAATATACACATCGGGCAATGGGAAGAAAAGGTACAAAGAAAGGAAATAACCCAGACTGTCACAAACTTATACTGCTCTGCCAATATACACATCGGCAAAAGGGAAGAAAAGGTACAAAGAAAGGAAATAACCCAGACTGTCACAAACTTATACTGCTTCTGCCAATAGACACATCGGGCAATGGGAATAAAGGTACAAAGAAAGGAAATAACGCATACTGTCACAAACTTAAAACTGCTCTGCCAATATACACATCGGGCAAATGGAAAAAGGTACAAAGAAAGGAAATAGCCCAGACTGTCACAAACTTATACTGCTCTGCCAATGTACACATCGGGCAAAGGACAAAATGTAATGTAACACAATTTCGAGTTTAATCCGTAATGAGGCTTGTAATAATGGGTCACTAAACAGGCAGAAAAGAAACTACTCGATTAGACCCTTTTCACCGCCAGGCCCATAGTTTTAGGCCCCACGAAATGTTCATTAAATTGTAACCTTGGTAGAGTGAACAGGTATCCATCTGCAGTATTGGTGAATTCTTCTGTGGCATATACAAAATAAGGTATATCCTTACATCCCAAAACTAAGACAAAGGGGTATTTGGATAATAGACCCCAATTTGAATTGATGCTTTTTAGTGACATAGGTGTTAAATCAATGGGGTGCTAAAATGCGACTTTGGCGCTGAAGGGGTTAAGAAGTAACAGAATAAAAACAGACCTAGCAATGCAATACTTCACAAACAACATTACCGACTCGTGTATCACCAGCATATTTTGAGGTTTTGTGTCAGAAGGTACTACCATTTTCCTGGGTGAAAGCCAGAAGTTGCTATGAACAAGGTTATTAGTAGTACCTTCTAGCTTTCATCCGAGAACAATGATAGTACCTTCAAATATAATAACCCGCTATATGCATGAATCTATATATCCAAACATAAAAATGTATTTATTTTATTTTTTCCATTATAGTCCCGTCAACATCTATGGTCATCTCAGGACTGTCACCACGTGAAGTTCGACCACTTATTACAAAACACACATCAATATGTATCTACCAACGTTCAACAACCTGAAAACAACAAAACATATAGTACAATTCATAACATGACACCTCCATCATTGCACCCTATAGCACATAAGTCCACACAGTGCTGGAAACGTGGAGCCACTCTACTCTATTTATCGGATCCAGGTTAAAAGAAGAAACAGTAAAAAGGATAACAAATACATACTAGTAAAAAAAAAAATATAATAAAATATAGCCAAATATGCACTGCAGAGTGGGCAACATGTGCCCATTCAAGTGCGCAAGGTCTCACGTGTGGGCGCCAGTGAACAATTAAAACAAAAGTGGCATGTCATAAATTGTTCGGTAGATCAGAGAAAAAAGGAACATTCAAAAGATAGATTTGTAAGGAAAGATGAAAGAACAGATTGAAGATCCGGGGAGACAGAAATCAGACGAAATGGAAAACTGCAGATCTTGTCGGGAGACTTTAGGGGGGAAAAAGAGATAGTAAAAGACATGGTAGGCAGAAAAATAGGAAAGGTAAGTAAAAGGGGTGGGCACAGCTTGGTCGAGAACACCCCTGCCACCTGAAGGCTGGCACACAGTGGCATACATATAACATTTATACCAACAACGAAATCAAAACCAAAGTCAAATCAATGCTTAGTGGACAAATTGGAATACTCCCCAACAAGAAAGTTCGTTCAATGCTGCTATCGTTGATTTGGCTTTTTAAAACTGACATATTAGGCTGCTATAGAACCTGCTCTTCCCATATTGGCCTCGTCAGCCGCCAGAGGCTTTGTAGATAAATACCTTATCTTCCCACAAATCCTCGCATGCGAGGGGTATGCCAGCATCATCGTGCATTCCATCAGGCCTAGCAATGTGTTTCAATAATCAATCAAATCAAATCAAATCAAATTCAAGTTTATTATCTCCCAAGGAGAAATTTTGTTCAGGTGCCAGAATAACAAAGACATCGACATTCAGCATGCATGAATAGGAGCAAAAATTACACATAATACACACTTAAAGATACACATTATATGTGGATACATACACGTCTAAGGATAAGCATGCATAGTTTCTTTTAACACGATGAACACACATTTAAGCCTAAAAGGATCATGAGTTTAGGAGGTGGATGGATCTGGGGATGAAGGATTTCTGTGCCCTGGAGTTGACTTTAAAAGTTTTGTAGCGACGTCCAGAAGGTAATAGTTCGTAATGTTTGTTCAAAGCATGGGAGGTGTCATTTACAATCTTCCAGGGCCTGTATTCACATTGAGATAGCATGAGACTTAGCATGATGCTAACTTAGAAGCTCTTCCAATGTCCTATAGGATTTATAGGACTTTGGAAGAGCTTCTAAGTTAGCATCATGCTAAGTCTCATGCTATCTCAACGTGAATACAGGCCCTGGCTTTATGCTTGGTTCGTCTTTCGTACATCTCATTCAAACCCATCTCTCTCTTTCCAACAACTTTACTACACACATTCACCACATCATCCAACACACGCTTGTTCTTCAAACACAGACTTCCAAACCAACACTTAAAGGAAACAGTAAGCACAGACTCAACGGGTAACGATTGGATATGCTAATAATATTTCATACCGGTTTGTTTACAACTGACGTCCATTGTACTTGAGACAGCTTTCAGGTTGACTTTGTGGCAAGCTGGGAGCTATAATATATAAATAGGTAAACGAGAAAGGTTGGGATTGGGTCTGAGAGACACAGCTAAAATATAGTAAACACGGGAATAAAAGTAAACACATATGTTTATTGCCATGCAAAACGAGGACTGGAAAATAGTAACAGATGAATTAGAAAGATATAAACACCCGCGGGGCTAGTCTTGCCGACCAAACAGGGTTATGGTCTGACCTATTGGACGAGTACTTTAAAATCAAAGAGTGGAACCGAGAACTGGTGCGTCCACCCCAATTCTCATTTCCACGGATACGTGCTGTTAGCAATACTAGAGATTCGAATTGTTAGGAAAGGCTTGAGGGAAGGTAAATAAAGCGAGAGATGTAACAGAAATAGTTAGTTTTAGAATACAACGGTGTGGGAATGAATAGTGGACCGTCCACTCCATTACTCATGCCCACTTATATGTCTGATTAGAATTAAAGACAAGACAAAAGAGAAGCGAAAACTTGAAACTTTAACTTTATTTTTCAAGGATAAAGTTTTTTAGGCAACGCCTATTCTTCCAATCTGTCCTTGGTACATATACGAACATAGAATACAAACATGGCAAGGCATAATATTACACATACAGATTTGAACATAAAGGTAGCACCTTTGTACATATACGAACATAGAATACAAACATGGCAAGGCATAAAATTACACATACATAATTGAACATAAAGGTAGCAAAGCAGGTATTATGATAAAGACAGGTTGAAATCTGAATTTATAGAATTACATACGCACATGTATAATTGTTAATACTTGTGCGGGCATACATGCGTGTAACCATACACGTACATACCTGCACGTGCGCGCGGCACATGTAAGAATACATGCACATACGCACAGATATATGTTGAAGCACGTATTAAAGAACTATACATTTTAGAACAGGGCAAACTAATGCAGCCTATGTATGAAACCGGTAACAATTAGCAATAAAGTGCGGAAAACTTAAACACTGATTTTAGCACACTGTGGGAGATTAGTAAACAAACAGAGTGATGTTAATACGATTGACATCGTAATTAGCAGATATAGCGTATTGGGATATATGAAGGGGGGAACACACAGCAACAACACAGCACAATGGAATGTAAAGATGACAGAGGGGGTGGGAACACACAACAACAACAGTCACAATGGAATGAAGACACACAGCAGGTCACAATGGAATGTGAAGATGACCAAGGGGGTGGGAACACACAACAACAACAACGAGTCACAATGGAATGTGAAGATACAGAGTGGAATGGGAACACACAGCAAACAACAGTCACAATGGAATGTTAAGATGACAGAGGGGATGGGAACACACAACAACAACAAACAGAGGAATGTGAAGATGACAGAGGGGAGATGGGAACACACATCAACAGTCACATTGGAATGTGAAGATACAGAGGGGGTGGGAACACACAACAACAGCACAATGGAATGGCAAGATGACAGAGGGGATGGGAACACACAACAACAGTCACAATGGAATGTGAAGATGACAGAGGGGGTGGGAACACACAGCAACAGTCACAATGGAATGTGAAGATGACAGAGGGGTTGGGAACACACAACAACAGTCACAATGGAATGTGAAGATGACAGAGGGGGTGGGAACACACAGCAACAACAACAGTCACAATGGAATGTGAAGATGACAGAGGGGATGGGAACACACAGCAACAACAAGTCACAATGGAATGTGAAGATGACAGAGGGGTTGGGAACACACAGCAACAACAGTCACAATGGAATGTGAAGATGAGAGGGGATGGGAACACACAGCAACAACAAGTCACAATGGAATGTGAAGATGACAGAGGGGGTGGGAACACACAGCAACAGTCACAATGGAATGTGAAGATGACAGAGGGGGTGGGAACACACAGCAACAACAACAGTCACAATGGAATGTTAAAGATGACAGAGGGGATGGGAACACACAGCAACAACAACAGTCACAATGGAATGTGAAGATGACAGAGGGGATGGGAACACACAGCAACAACAACAGTCACAATGGAATGTGAAGATGACAGAGGGGATGGGAACACACAGCAACAACAACAGTCACAATGGAATGTGAAGATGACAGAGGGGATGGGAACACACAACAACAACAACAGTCACAATGGAATGTAAAGATGACAGAGGGGGTGGGAACACACAACAACAGTCACAATGGAATGTGAAGATGACAGGGGGATGGGAACACACAGCAACAACAACAGTCACAATGGAATGTAAAGATGACAGAGGGGGTGGGAACACACAACAACAACAACAGTCACAATGGAATGTGAAGATGACAGAGGGGGTGGGAACACACAACAACAACAACAGTCACAATGGAATGTGAAGATGACAGAGGGGATGGGAACACACAGCAACAACAACAGTCACAATGGAATGTAAAGATGACAGAGGGGATGGGAACACACAACAACAACAACAGTCACAATGGAATGTGAAGATGACAGAGGGGATGGGAACACACAGCAACAACAAGTCACAATGGAATGTGAAGATGACAGAGGGGATGGGAACACACAGCAACAACAACAGTCACAATGGAATGTGAAGATGACAGAGGGGTGGTGAACACACAACAACCGTCACATGTCGATGTGAAATCATGACAGGGGGTGGGAACACACAGCAACAACAACAGTCACAATGGAATGTGAAGATGACAGAGGGGTTGGGAACACACAGCAACAACAACAGTCACAATGGAATGTGAAGATACAGAGGGATGGGAACACACAGCAACAACAAGTCACAATGGAATGTGAAGATGACAGAGGGGGTGGGGAACACAACAGCAACAACATTACACAGACTATTATGGTCAAGACATGACAGAGGGGGTGGGAACACAGCAACAACAGTCACAATGGAATGTAAATATGACAGAGGGGGTGGGAACACACAACACCAACAAGTCACAATGGAATGTGAAGATGACAGAGGGGGTGGGAACACACAGCAACAAGTCGCAGATGGAATGTGAATGGAATGTGAAGATCAAGATGACAGAGGGGATGGGAACACACAGCAACAACAACAGTCACAATGGAATGTGAAGATGACAGAGGGGATGGGAACACACAGCAACAACAAGTCACAATGGAATGTGAAGATGACAGAGGGGATGGGAACACACAGCAACAAGTCGCGATGGAATGTGAATGAAAAGTGGTGGGAACACACAGGGGGTGGGAACACACACAACAACAACAAGTCACAATGGAATGTGAAGATGACAGAGGGGATGGGAACACACAGCAACAACAACAGTCACAATGGAATGTGAAGATGACAGAGGGGATGGGAACACACAGCAACAACAAGTCACAATGGAATGTGAAGATGACAGAGGGGATGGGAACACACAGCAACAACAACAGTCACAATGGAATGTGAAGATGACAGAGGGGATGGGAACACACAGCAACAACAGAGGGGATGTGGACACACACAACACCAACATCACAATGGAATGTAAGATGACAGAGGGGGGGGGGAGGGGGGGGGGGGGGGGGAACACACAGCAACAACAACAGTCACAATGGAATGTGAAGATGACAGAGGGGATGGGAACACACAGCAACAACAACAGTCACAATGGAATGTGAAGATGACAGAGGGGATGGGAACACACAGCAACAGTCACAATGGAATGTGAAGATGACAGAGGGGTTGGGAACACACAGCAACAACAACAGTCACAATGGAATGTGAAGATGACAGAGGGGATGGGAACACACAACAACAGTCACAATGGAATGTGAAGATGACAGAGGGGATGGGAACACACAGCAACAGTCACAATGGAATGTGAAGATGACAGAGGGGATGGGAACACACAGCAACAACAACAGTCACAATGGAATGTGAAGATGACAGAGGGGGTGGGAACACACAGCAACAACAACAGTCACAATGGAATGTAAAGATGACAGAGGGGATGGGAACACACAACAACAACAACAGTCACAATGGAATGTGAAGATGACAGAGGGGGTGGGAACACACATCAACAACAACAGTCACAATGGAATGTAAAGATGACAGAGGGGTTGGGAACACACAGCAACAGTCACAATGGAATGTGAAGATGACAGAGGGGATGGGAACACACAGCAACAACAACAGTCACAATGGAATGTGAAGATGACAGAGGGGGATGGGAACACACAAACAACAGTCACAATGGAATGTGAAGATGACAGAGGGGATGGGAACACACAGCAACAGCTCAATAGCCAACAGTCACAATGGAATGTGAAGATGACAGAGGGGTTGGGAACACACAGCAACAACAACAGTCACAATGGAATGTGAAGATGACAGAGGGGGTGGGAACACACAGCAACAACAACAGTCACAATGGAATGTGAAGATGACAGAGGGGGTGGGAACACACAACAACAACAACAGTCACAATGGAATGTTAAGATGACAGAGGGGATGGGAACACACAGCAACAACACTAACAGTCACAATGGAATGTGAAGATGACAGAGGGGATGGGAACACACAGCAACAGTCACAATGGAATGTGAAGATGACAGAGGGGATGGGAACACACAGCAACAAGTCGCGTATGGAATGTGGCATGTAGAAAGTGTTTCGTCGCACTCACCCCTTCCATACACAGACGAAGGTCAAGATGATAGAGGGATTGGAACACACGCATCAACATACAAACAGTCACGAGGGAATGTGACGATGACAGAGGGGTGGAACACATCAACAACAACCAGTCCCAATGGAATGTGAAGATGACAGAGTGGATGGGAACACACAACAACAACAACAGTCCACAATGGAATGTGAAGATGACAGGGGGGGATGGAACACACACAACAACAGTCACGCATGGAATGTAGATACAGGGGATGTGAACACACAACAACTGAACATTCAACAATGGAATGTAAAAATGACAGGGGGGGTGGGAACACACAGCAACAACAACAGTCACAATGGAATGTGAAGATAGGGGATGGGAACACACAGCAACAACAACAGTCACAATGGAATGTGAAGATGACAGAGGGGATGGGAACACACAGCAACAGTCACAATGGAATGTGAACAACAGTCACAATGGAATGTGAAGATGACAGAGGGGATGGGAACACACAGCAACAGTCACAATGGAATGTGAAGATAGGGGATGGGAACACACAGCAACAACAAGTCACAATGGAATGTGAAGATGACAGAGGGGTTGGGAACACACAGCAACAGTCACAATGGAATGTGAAGATGACAGAGGGGATGGGAACACACAGCAACAACAACAACAGTCACAATGGAATGTGAAGATGACAGAGGGGAATGTGAACATGACAGAGGGGTTGGGAACACACAGCAACAGTCACAATGGAATGTGAAGATGACAGAGGGGATGGGAACACACAGCAACAACAACAGTCACAATGGAATGTGAAGATGACAGAGGGGTTGGGAACACACAGCAACAGTCACAATGGAATGTGAAGATGACAGAGGGGATGGGAACACACATCAACAACAACAGTCACAATGGAATGTGAAGATGACAGAGGGGATGGGAACACACATCAACAACAACAGTCACAATGGAATGTGAAGATGACAGAGGGGATGGGAACACACAGCAACAACAGTCACAATGGAATGTGAAGATGACAGAGGGGATGGGAACACACAGCAACAACAACAGTCACAATGGAATGTTAAGATGACAGAGTCCACGATGGGAACACACAGCAACAACAACAACAGTCACAATGGAATGTGAAGATGACAGAGGGGGTGGGAACACACAGCAACAGTCACAATGGAATGTGAAGATGACAGAGGGGTTGGGAACACACAGCAACAACAACAGTCACAATGGAATGTAAAGATGACAGAGGGGTTGGGAACACACAGCAACAGTCACAATGGAATGTGAAGATGACAGGGGGTGGGAACACACAGCAACAACAAGTCACAATGGAATGTAAAGATGACAGAGGGGTTGGGAACACACAGCAACAGTCACAATGGAATGTGAAGATGACAAGAGGGGATGGGAACACACAGCAACAACAAGTCACAATGGAATGTGAAGATGACAGAGGGGTTGGGAACACACAGCAACAGTCACAATGGAATGTGAAGATAGATGGGAACACACAGCAACAACAAGGGAATGTGAAGATGGGAACACACAGCAACAGTCACAATGGAATGTGAAGATGACAGAGGGGATGGGAACACACAGCAACAACAACAGTCACAATGGAATGTGAAGATGACAGAGGGGATGGGAACACACAACAACAACAAGTCACAATGGAATGTGAAGATGACAAGAGGGGATGGGAACACACAGCAACAACAACAGTCACAATGGAATGTGAAGATGACAGAGGGGGTGGGAACACACAGCAACAGTCACAATGGAATGTGAAGATGACAGAGGGGATGGGAACACACAGCAACAACAACAGTCACAATGGAATGTGAAGATGACAGAGGGGATGGGAACACACAACAACAACAACAGTCACAATGGAATGTGAAGATGACAAGAGGGGATGGGAACACACAGCAACAACAAGTCACAATGGAATGTGAAGATGACAGAGGGGTTGGGAACACACAGCAACAGTCACAATGGAATGTGAAGATAGGGGATGGGAACACACAGCAACAACAAGTCACAATGGAATGTGAAGATGACAGAGGGGGTGGGAACACACAACAACAACAACAGTCACAATGGAATGTGAAGATGACAGAGGGGATGGGAACACACAGCAACAACAACAGTCACAATGGAATGTAAAGATGACAGAGGGGGTGGGAACACACAGCAACAACAACAGTCACAATGGAATGTGAAGATCACAGATGGAATGTGAATGAATGAAAAGTGGTGCGTCCACTCCACCATTCCATTACACCGGCAAGGTAAAAATGGGCACTGGTTTAAAAAAGTTAATCTTCTTCGTTCGCTCAGTTTCCTGTCCCATGAGCGTATATGCGTTATGCTGCCGTTATATGCGCCAAACTAAGAACATAGTTCGGCCCAGCAAGTCTGACTTCGGTTGAAGGAAATATTTGTAAGAAGGTATAAAAAGGCAAGGAGAATGGACCAGTGAGATAGAACGGATAGCAGATGACAGTAAGCAATGGGGGGAAAGGCAGAGTCAAAGAGAGCGACAGAGGAAGTTACAGGCACAGAGGGGGTTAATCACGACAAGAGCTAGGGAAGCGAGTGCCAAGAGAACGGAGGAACAGCCTTGACAGATAAAAGGAACAAAAAATATCAAGGAAAATGCAATAACGGATGAATTGATATGAAAACATGCATGAGGTGGGAAAGGACACGTAACATGGAGAACGGTTAACCTTACAATACACAATGTTAGAGTAGGGGGGGGGGGGGGAGCGGAGCGAGGCGAGAGAATGTACTGGTTGAACTTAAAGAGGCTAAGTTAATAGTTGTAGGCTAAAGTTTAATAGTTGTTAGCTACTGATCATCACCTGTAATCTAGTTAAGGATGGCTTTTGAATGGAAATGATACACACAATAGACACTACGCAATAGTTTGGGGTTTGATTACAGTCACAATGCCGAATGGCGTCTCTGAATGTCCACAAGTACCAAAGTCCCATTCGTAAATTGTCATAAATAATGCACACAACGACAGCAAATGTTATATCATGACACCACCATAGCACCCTATGAGCACATAAGTAACACAACGCTGGAATTTTTTTTTTTTTTTACTTTTTGAGATCCGGCAGCACTTTTTTTTTTTAAAAAGGATATTCTTTTTTTTTTTTCGCACTTTTTTAATTACTATGAGAAAACAGGTCCTTTTTTTTTTTTTTTTCCTTTATTTTTTTTTTTTTTCCAGCCATTTTTTTTGCATTTTTTTTTTTTTGTATTTTTTTTTTTTTTTTTTTTTTTTTTTTTACAATTTTTTATGATTCTCTATTGCGCGCTAGCTTGTCTATGCGAGTTAATTATAAACATGTATTGGTTAACTAAGATACCACAATGTGTGTTAAAGTATTTGGCATTCTTCGGCTGTTTTCTTTTTTTTTTTACTGCTATTTTATTTGTTTTATTTTTTCTTTTTTTTTTCGTCTTTTTAAGTTTTTTTTATCACTTTTATTTTTATTTTTATTTTTTTTTTTTCCACGACGAAAATTTTTTTCGAGTTTTTTTAGGGGACGAGCTGTTTTATGGTTCCAAGATTTTGTTCCCACGCGAGAAGTTTTTTTCGACTTCAGGTATCTATCTCGGTCATTGTCATAGCACGTGATTTTTAAACGGCTTTCATAGCCCCAACTGTGGAGAGGGTTACATGGAAAAGGATCTCCGCAAGATCCTGGTCGACCGAAGGGGGGAAAGACAAAAGACACGTGAAGGATCCGTCTCATTGTAACAACAAGCCCTGCAGACAGGACACACAAACTATTCCAGATTCATAGCCGAAGGCAGAGGCTGAGCGTGTGCTATCTAAAATCAACAACCCCAGCAGTTCATCACTTGGATACAATAACTTCATGGGTTGAAACCACTCCGTTCACGTTTTTCGTTTTCCCGTTTATTCTGACAGAACATCTGCGCCTTAATTTGTCCTGGAACAACTCCTTCTCTTTCATTTTTGCAAGACGTCAGAATTCGGGGACACTAGTCCAGGCAATGGTTCAGACCGGGTCCAGTGATTTTTTGATTTGCTTACCATACCACCTATGAACCAACAAATTAATGGAACGGCCGGGGTAACCAACCTATTAATTGCTGACGTAATTGTTCGCGTGCTGCTTTTAAATTGTTCTTCTCCTAAAAAAAGCAAAAAAGAAAATTGACCGATTTCTTTGGTGGGGGGAGGGTTCTGGACATCGAGTATGTTGGGGGTTTTAAATTATAGGCAAAGCCCTTTCATGTGAAATCACCCCTTCACAATGAACCACAACAAAAAAACCCTGGGAATTGGAGGCGTGTCATTCGAACCCTTTATTGACCTTACTGTCCCGGGGATGAAGTCGCTTCGGTGGAAAACCTGTTTGGTCTGATTCAGCCTACATCACAGAGCACCCTTTATCATGGGGGGGGTAACCCAACGACCGGACAGTTTTCTTTGAGAGGGTTCGACAAAATGGCTATTTATTGTTTTTTTTGGCTCAAAATGACAACGCTTACCCCCAGGGCAAGGGTGGTCAACGACTTCATTACAAGAGTCTGGGGTCCCTCTATAATGGAGTGGCCAGCATGCAGGTCCCCGATCTCAAACCCGATTGAGCTGGGATTGAGCTGGATCGCCAAAGTTGGATCAAAACCACCCCCCTCCCAGGGGTATGCCCATCACCTCTACCAGATGCTGCAGGCTGATTGGCAGGCGCTTCCACAGAGGTTCTTCCCCACCCTGGTCAACTCCCTGAGGACTCGCTGCGTCGAGTGCCAGAACAGCCATGGCGTATACACGCATTACTGAACTTTTGGGAGCATCAGAATGCCCTGTCTTGTGATTTCAATGACTTTGGGAAATCAAATTTCGATACGTACCCACTTTGATCATATGTACAGACCAAACGATTGCTCGAATTTGAAGGCAATTGTGTATCGTTATCACTGAAGCATTGAATTAAATGTTGGCCAAATTCAACGCATTGGCTTTCTTATTTGGAAAGTTATGAATTAGTTTGCAAGTGACTCCTTAACTTTTTGTGGATAGCTTAAAAAAAAAGGATGTATAAAAATTGCCATAAGGCAAATAAGTAACAAACATAGTCCTATTCGTAAATAGTCATAAATAATGCACACAACGACAGCACATTTTATATCATGACAACCAGTGACATCGCCGAAACCATATCGCAGAATATACATCAGGCTGTGCCGCCAAGCATACCGTTGTTCTTTACTTTGAAAATAAAACGAAGGTTTTTAAACGTTAAGAGAATGCCACAGACGCATAATAGTTTTACTCTATGCCTCTTCGTCCCTTTGATACTTCTTATGCCCATATTCCTCTCATGTACCCTTTCCTTGTTTATTTTCTGGATTTCAAATTTCTTTCTGATTTTCTATTCGGATTCGAATCTATTTATTTATTTCCATTATAGTCCCGTCAACAGCTAATGGTCATCTCAGGACTGTCACTGCGTAAAGTTCGACCACTTATTACAAAACATTCATCAATGTATCTGACCAACGTTCAACAACCTGTAAACAACAAAACATACAGTACAATTCATAACATGACACCTCCATCATTGCACCCTATAGCACATAATTCCACGCAGTGCTGGAAACGTTGAGCCACTCTACTCTATTGACCCAATCGAATCTGTGAAATTCTAATCTATTAAACCTTCGATCCTCTCATAATGTGCATTTAACCCTTTCACCGCAATGTCGCATTTTTGCACCACAATGGTTTAACACCCATGTCACTAAAAAAAAATCAAATCATCAGTGCCTGTTATCTGAAGACCCTATTTTCATTATTATTTTTTTTTGGGGGGTAAGGTTAGCCCTAATGTTATACATGTCACAGAGGAATTTGCAATATTGCAGATTTAGTTTTTTCTCTACTCAGTTAAGTTTAATGGTATTTTTGGGGGCTGAAAAAATGGCTGGCGGCGAAAGGGTTAAGGATATGAAACAACCTTTTCTACATTCATTTCCAGACAACGTGTAATTATTTGCCCCAAAACACGTTTCATTTAAACAAAACCGAATAACCTGTATCACATCAACTATTATCGACCTTGGCAATGTTTTATCTTTTTAACCCTTTCACCGCCAAAGTCGCATTTTAGCACCATAGTGATTTAACACCTATGTCACTAAAAGGCATCAAATTGGGGTCTATTATCCAAAGACCCTATTGTCTTTGTTTGGGGAAGTAAGGATAGACATTTTATATATTGCAAGGAAGAATCCCCAATACTGCAGATAGATTTTGTTCTCTACCCAGGTAAATGTAATGGTATAATATTTGGCTGAAATGTGGCTGGCGGCGAAAGGGTTAAATCCTTCCTTTTGTGCAAAGAAAATCCATATAAAAGAACAACAAAATACACATTTGATCAAATAACAAGAGACGATAAAATCAAACTGAAGGTAGACATAAAACATACATTATAATTTAGTTATTCCATTATCGTCCAGTCGACAGCTATGGTCATCTCAGGACTGTCACCGCTATAAAGTTCGACCACGTATAACAACACACGCATCGATGAAACTTAAAGGCCTTCGCACACTAGCATCAGGCGTCAATTGTTTCTCAGAGCAACGCCTTGACGCGTTGACGCCTGCATCACAGCACACATTTCGGGTTCGAGCAAGTCTGCCATTTTTTTTCTTCAATCAGAGTTATGGTCCTTCCGTCCGTTGTGATTGGCTAGTTTCACGATCTCTGCGATCTTGAGCATCAAAATTAGAGCCGGTTCTATTCTCGAGCAACAAAAAATCGCGCAGCTACGCATCAAAAATCCTGCCGCGCCGCGAATCTCTCACACGCAAGCGGCGCATCAAACTGCGCCTTGCAGCAAAAAATCGCCGCGATCTCGAGATCTTGACGCTAGTGTACGAAGCCCTTAATGTTAAAAAACCTGAACACATAAAACATATAGTAAACTTCATAACATAACACCATCATTTTACCTTATAGCACATAAATATAAACAGTGCTGGAAACGTCGAGCCATTCTGCTCTATTTATCGGATACAGTTTGTATTTTTAAAACAGTAAAATAAAGGATAGCAAATACATACTAGTAATAAATATATTATAATAACATAAAAGAAAAGGACAAAATACTATTAAAGCATGGTTATCACCCACCTCATTCCGTTCCATGTCATTGATAACAATGGGATGAAGCTATTAAAGCACATTTTCATAGCAATGGATTATTTAAACAACAGATCACAATCTTTCATGCACAAGTCAGCAATTAGCTTTATGTCTGAATGGTAGATTTATATTAATATTACTATCTATTCTAACGAAATACTGACCAACACTCAAAACAATAGCAGAAACATAATTTTGGAAACCAATGCCCAAGCAACATAACGAAAGTACCAAAAGGACCGCAACTGAGTGTTGGTCAGTATGGTTAGAATAGATACAAAGCTTACAACCTCATTTCTGATTAAATGAAACATTGAACTCTGTAATGTTAATATTGACACCCACGATTTATACCCACCCCCCTCCTTCCCCAGAGAAGAAACGTTGAGTAAAAAAGCAAGTGCATAACAGCTGTACATGTCATTTTTTTTATAATGGTAAATATGGATATCTTATTAATATGAAACAATAAAAAAGGAACAGTCGACATTGTAAACCAATTACCTTGTGTCCGTCCAAATACTATAATACGACATAAAGTAGTATAAAACAAATCCAAACCAACAGTGTACAACAGAATAGTAAAAACAGAAAACGACCACCATAAACTCTTAAGAAACCATGAGCTGTGATAAAGGTTGACTCACAGTTAAGACACTCCAGAAAGTCGGAATGCCACAGATTGGCGGCATTTATCTGCATAGCACTCCTACTTTGTACGAGTTAGTTAGTCTATTATACCGATGGCTTGGAGTCAAAACGGACTATCTTTAGATAGTCAGTTGACATATTATTGAACGTATTACGAAAACTAATAACTTGCATAAAAAAAAAAGACAGCTGAAATATAATAAAGCTAAAAAACCTTTTTATATTTCTGCAGTCAATGTTTGATAAAAGTTGATTAGTTTTTGTAATAGATCCAATACGTCAATGGACTATGGACTATCTAAAGATAGTCCGTTTTGACTCGAAGCCATCGAAATTTAATATCAGAGACCATCTGAAACTAACAAACAAAAACAAATGTACATGCAATCTTACCAATATGTTTTAATCATTAAATCGCCAATTTGCACTAAACGTTTACACACCAAAAAACTGAAAAACGGAGACTTAAATTGAAGGTAAACACATTCAACCCTGCCAAGCGAATTCACAGGGATGTCAACATGATCGAACAGTGAAAGACACCCCAGGAAAATGTTACAATTTGATGAAAACACACACACACACACACACACACCACACCACACCAACACACACACACACACACACACCAACACACACACACCATACACAAACATGTACATACTCCATAGCATGTGAACTAAAAGTTTTAAATCACACAGCTCATAAAACTTGCATCGATTGAGAGCGTCCTCTGCACTCTAGTCTTTCGGAGGAGACGATAAACCGAGGTCCCATGTGCCCATGGTGCAAACGAACAAGTTGTCATTTGGTCAAAATGTACACACACACCCCCATCAGTCACACAAAAATAGCATGCACCATTTTTTTTTTTAATGGGTGGCGCGCCTCTCGCTGCGACGCGCTCTCCAGGTGGGAGCAACCCGAATTTCACAGAGACGGCTCTGTGACTATAAAGTACCTAATACCTAAAATACCTAATACCTCTCCACAAACTAGGATCTTAGTCAATTATAGTCCCGTCAACAGCTATGGTCATCTCAGTTCGACCACACGTGTTTAACAAAACACATCTATGTACCTTAACGTTCAACAACCAAAAAAATATAACAATTCACAACATGACACCTCCATCATTGAACACTATAGCCCATGAATCTAGAGGGTGCTGGAAACATCAGCCCTTCTGCTTTACCTGTCAGATCCAGGTTACAAAAACAGTATTAAAAAAAGGATAAACATATTCTACTAAGCTAAAATACATACAAAGGCCATATAGGTAAATATGCACTGCAGAATGGACAACGGATGCCCACTCATGTGCGTAAGGTCTCACGCCTAGACGCCAGTGAACAATAAAAATGCTGTCATGTCACAAATTGTAAAAAAAAGTTGAAAGTTGGGGGGTTTATAGGAAAAAGGCAGGAGAATGGTCCAGCAAGGGAGAAACGTAGTAGATGAGAGAAATCAAAGGGAAAAGGCAGAGTCAAAGAGAGGGACATTTTTAGAGGACATTACAAGCACATAACTTCCCCGGTATTCCATCGGGGAGGGACTCGTGGATTTTGTTTCGGTACATTGTTTACAGTGCTGTCAACAGCCATGGTCTTCTCAGGACTGTCACCACAGTAAACATCAAACACGTCCATAACATCCTACATGTATTTTATTAGTATTATGTTTTCCATTATAGTCCCGTCAACAGCTATGGTCATCTTAGGACTGTCACCGCTTATTACAAAACACTCATCAATGTATCTTACCAACGTTCAACAACCTGTAAACAACAAAACATACAGTATACTTACAATTCATAACATCATTGCACCCTATTGCACATAAGTCCACACAGTGCGTAAACGTTGAGCCACTCTACTCTGTTTATCGGATCCAGGTAAAAAGACCAGGGACGGTATTCACGTTGAGATAGCATGAGACTTAGCATGATGCTAACTTAGAAGCTCTTCCAATGTCCTATAGGATTTAATAGGACTTTTGGAAGAGCTTCTAAGTTAGCATCATGCTAAGTCTCATGCTATCTCGACATGAATACCGTCCCAGGATAACACATACTAGTAAAAAAAAAAAAGGGTAAAGGTCAAGATGTGCTACCCCCCTACATTTCTCGGCTCTCCCCGCATTTTTACACATGCCTTTCTTACCAAACATTAAGTTGTATTTTTATTAACCTTTTCAGCTAATTATCTTTGTTGAATAATTAATCGCAGTCATGATAAAAGCCATTATTTAATAGGACACCCCCCCATCCCCCCATGTAGTGCAGTACACACAACAGCCGCGGAGCATTTGTCACAGTCCTGGTTCATTGCGTTTTTCCGTCTTGCCTTTATCTTCTACTATTATTGAATGCATGTGTTCAACTATGTAAATGGATGAACATTAGTGTTGAATATAGCAAACAATAGAGGATGAAGTACTCAATCTGCAGTAAGAAAGACAAGACTGAAAAAGTGGAAAGAACCGAGAAATGGAGGAGGGGAGGGGGCGCATCTATGATATTTACCATACACTGCAGAATGGATAACAAGTGCCCACTCAAGTGCGCAAGGTCTCACGTGTGGACGCCAGTGAACAATATAAAAAAAATGGCATGTCATAAATTGTCCGATAGATCAGAGAGAAAAGGAACATTCAAAAGATAGATTTGTAAGGAAAGATGAAAGAACAGATTGAAGATCCGGGGAGACAGAAATCAGACGCAATAAAAAAAAATGCACATCTTGTCTGGAGACTTCATGGGGGAAAAAGAGATAGTAAAAGACATGGTTGGCAGAAAAACAGGAAAGGTAAGAAAAAGGGGTGGGCACAGCTTGGTGGAGAACACCCCCCACATGAAGGCTGGCCCACAGGGGCAACAACTTTCTTAGTAAGGACTAATACTTATAGCAAAATAAAATTAAGCAATGCTAAGAGCGTCAGTCATTCCACTCGATTTCTCACTCCAGGGTTGCAAACATTCGTATAAAATGAGTACAGATAAGCAATACTAAAGTTACATATTTTTGTACATGTACAAATGCACAATACGTAACCGAAAATATAATATAGAAAGGCCATACTAGGCTAATACACACTGGGAACATAGACACAGAGTGGCCATTCAAGTGTCATTGCCTAACCGCCAGTTCACAACAAAACACCTGCCATGTCATTATTGCAAAAGGGAAAAATAAAGAGTATAAGAGATTAAATTTAAGAATAAAGGCAGGAGAATGGAACAATAAGGCAGAACAAAGAAGAAGCCAGAAAGCAAAAGAGAAAAGGCAGAGTCAAAGGGGGTGATAAGAACTGAGGAAGTTAGTTACAGGCATAGAACTCCCAGAGGATGGGTTAACTATTTTTAATGAAAGACCCCCGGTATCCCCACGGGGGGCGGGGGGACATGTCGGTGTTAGCCAGCCTAAACTGTTGCCTGCCTTTATCAAGTCAACGAATATGAAATAAAAAATTATCATAGAATAAAAATGATTGCGATGTTACAATTCATCATAGTGTCTAGCCGAGAACACTAAACGTTTTGGAAGTTTATCATTCCAGATAGGGGATGTAGAGGCAATGTTAGTGTGCGCGTGTGCCTGCAAGTGTACGTGTGTGTACGTGTACGTGTACGTGCGTGTGCGTGTGCGTGCGTGCGTGCGTGCGTGCGTGCGTCTGTGTGTGTGTGTGTGTGTGTGTACGCGTGTGCGAGTGCGTGTGTGAGTGCGTGTGTGCGCGTGTGCGCGCGCGTGCGCGCGTGCGCGCGCGCGCGTGCGCGCGTGTGTGTGCGTGCGCGCGTGTGTGTGCGTGCGCGCGTCTGTGTATGTGAATAGCATACCAAAGTCAAGGATAAATGCAGAGGACAAACAAATCAATGCAGATGATTTGTTCAAACTGAACAATACAAAAACAGTTGTAGCTCACCAAATCTTGGATGAGGTAATCAAAAGTTCTGAATTTTGTTTTCACCACTAATTTCACATGACTAAAATATAAATCGGATGTTTTTATTTGTATCATGTTTTCCCCCATCATAGACCTACGCTGCGCAATAAAAACCATTACCTTCAAATTTCTGGCACGTTTCGAAAATTCGATTATTTTCCGACAAGCCCAAGAAGAACGTAGTTTCTGGCTGAGAATGGGTAACAATGAGAAGAAAACGTTTTAACAATAAGATGTATTATGAAAGTTCTATGCCAAGAGGAGGTAATGAGGAGTGGACGCTCTCTCCATACCATCCTGCAAAAGCATCTGAAATGGACAGCAGTAGAATTTGAAACAAAAGTTAATGTTAATGCGCTCTCACCAATTTTCAGCCATTTAACCAATTTTCAATTACCGGACCCTCAACATTTTAATGTCCAACTATGGGCGGCTACAGCCATTATTGATAGTTTGATATAACAGCGGTTGAGATGCAGATCGAAAAATTAATAAACGGTGGAGAAAAAATATATAGAAAAAGCAAGGCTCCAACATGTGTGTGTATGTGTGTGTGTGTGTGTGTGTGTGTGTGTGTGTGTGTGTGTATGTGTGTATGTGCGTGTGCGTGCGTGCGTGCGTTGCGTCCCTGGTCTAATCTCCAAACTTAACGTCGGCATTTTCTCGGGAAATAGAAGGCATACATTGTTCAAACTTTGCATGCATATAGATGTCTATGCAAGCTTTCAAACAATAATGATTTGAACAATTAAATACTTAAAATAACACTGTAAACAGATGACAAACAGATGACATTTTAGATTAGTGGGTTAGAGTATTCAACAGGCAACATGAGTTAAGAAACTCAACACTGAAAACCTCGTTAGCTCATTGGTAGAGTGTCTGTCTGTCATGCCAATGGTTCCGGGTCCGATTCTCGGCATGGGCACTTTTTTTTTTCTTTTTTTTAAAAATTTGTATCCATTAACGATAGTTTCATTTGTACTTTAAAATTGTATGGCAATCGTGTACTTTAGACCCCCGCATATCAATCTTTGTTGTTTGTTGTCCCACATGTTCCTGTTCGAGTGAACCTTGAAGGCTTTGCCTCTTGTTTATATATTTGTTTTCAACATGCATGAAATAATTAATCTATATTTTCGTTTGATCTTTTCCAAACGTTTCTACATGATTCGCAGAATCGGTAAATATGAATATTTCAGACATTGTGACAAAGAATAGGTGAATGTTTTTCATTTTTGAGTTATGATTCCACGATAAATTTTGAAACTTCGCAGGAGAAAATGGGCAAGAGTGGACGCTCTCTTTCCCAAAGCTACCTGCAAAACATTTAGCAAAAAAGCCTTCAAAAGTGGTTAAAACAATTATACGATGCTGTGAATTGTTATCTTCACCCATTCTTTAGCCGCTCAATTGGATTAACTCGATAATCTAGCTCGACAGAAATAAAACAGATCGAGGTATAACAAACAATTAGGAAACTTTTCTTACCCCAAGTAAAGCATTGTGTTCCTGTGAAACAAGTACGCCAAATGTCTTACTCATTTTAAAACACAAGCAGGTGTTGCAGGGAAGAAAATGGCTAGTTTAAGATTGTAATTAAATTAAGTTTAGGAGCTTGAATTTTTGGCAATTTTTAAGCTTATGCTCTGCACTTGTTAAAAATTAGGGACGATGTAAATGATCAATATTGAATGCGTATTCATGGTAGTGGTAACATGGGACGTTGGAAAGGACAGTATTGGAATTACAAACGTTTACCCTTGAGGAGCATAGAGAACGTGTGGAAAGAGCTATAGAAGGGGGAAAGTACTACTGAATAGAAAATAGATATTGGAAAAGAAAGACAACGAACACAACAATATTTAGTTTAAAAACACAAATAAGAGAAAAACACTACTTTCAGTAAGGATACAACTTCTGTCAAACATTCTCATAACAGAATCGTCTGGTTTCTAGCTACTATTGTGGCATAAAGCAAGTGTCGTTGTACATCATCAGTAGATACAGTATGCTCAAAGGAAAGAAGAACTTGTGGCGGAAAGAAGAACTTGTGGCGGAAAGAAGAACTTGTGGCGGTGCCATAGCCGATGAGGTTTAACCGAGGCGTGGTCACCGCTACAGCTATCTATATTAATTTTTTTAAATCGGGACTTTACTGGTTTCGTACTGCCTCCGGGCATTGCCTCCAGTATTGTTCCAACCATATTTGTATTTACAAATGTCCCATATGTGTCTGCTTCAGACCAAGAGGACGTAAAACTCCATTTTCTCTCTGCTCAAAGGAAATTATTACGTTTTACAAGGCTCCCCATTTTGTTTGACCATAGAGGGTATTTTCACCCCCAGGAAGCAGCTATAGAGGGTCTCTTCACCCCCAAGGTGAACTTATAGAGGGTGACAAATCAAAACAAAATAAGCATAAAGACATGTGGGCACTGTCAAAAAAATGTAAAGTATTGACTGCAGACAGAAAGGTAATTAAGAGGAAGAGTGGCGAAGTAAAAGGGAAGGGGACTGTATAATGATGGGTACATGGCAGGGGTGGTAGACTCTCGGGATGTGTCAAAGGTCATTGAACTTGTAACCAGTCTAGAATGATCAAGTAATATCATGACCTGACCTTCACCTTGTGCTAATGCCTCTGAAGTGTTTCAAGTGATGGAGTTTTTTTCTTCTAACCCAATGCTTGTCCTGTCTATTTATGGAAGACAGACCGGGGTTATGTGAGCGGGTGGGGGGTGGGGGTGGGGGGTAGACAGAGAGAGAGAGAGAGAGAGAGAGAGAGAGAGAGAGAGAGAGAGAGAGAGAGAGAGAGAGAGAGCGAGCGAGAGAGAGAGAGATAGAGAGAGAGCGCCATTCAGATAAGACTGACATTTCGCGCTGGGTGAAATGGGAGACGGGCTCACGCACTCGGCAGATTTAAAGTGCGTCTCATAACCCGAGTAGTAATTATGGTGCGTCGTTTCATCCCCAGTACGAAGTTTTAATACGTCTGTCACGCACATTTGACGCACAGAATGGGGAGCCCTGAGTTTTTATGTCCCAACTGTTCTGACATTTAGATATGAAAAATGTCCACGTTTCGTCAAGCTTCAGAAATGAAACCGATTTTGAAGATGCATAACTGAAAAATTAATATCACACACACACACAAATGCGAGCAAATGGTAGTACTAGTAAAGGGTCGGCCGCATCCCCTTCCCATTCCCGGATGAAAGGGAAAAGGCAATCAACACGTGTTTGCCAGATTTACATCAAAGTCAGTCATTTCATTAGAACAGTCAGGATTTGTTTCTGTTGACCTGTGCTAGTGTCAACAATGATCTTTCTAATGTACACGAACATGAAATCCCAACATGGATGACTTTGATCGGCAATCCTCACTGGTGAGGGAAAGGGTTTTAGCCATACAAAACAGTTTGCGATAATTCATTTTCTTAAAGTCTAAAACATAACAAATATGACCGGACAATATTATATACAACAAATCAGAGCAGTTTGCTTTTTTCCAAACAAAAGATTTGACATAGTTGAACACAAAATAGTCGATGGCTTGGGGTCAAAACGGACTATCTTTAGATTGTCCATTGACATATTATTGAACTTATTACAAAAACTAATAACTTGTATAAAAAAAAAAGTGCAGAAATATAAAAGGCATAACCCCTTTTTTATTTTTCTGCAGTCATTGCTTGATACAAGTTAGTTTTTGTAACAAGTTCAATTCTACGTCAATGGACTATCTAAAGACAGTCCTTTTGACTCAAAGCCATCCAGGGCCGGATCACAGGGGGGCTTCGCCTGCCTTAAACGAGTTTTCAACATTTTAAAACTTTTGTGGCATCTCCTGTGCGCTCAGAACAGAACTTCTTAAGAGCGTTTTATCAGTTTTGCACCTTGCTTAGCTTGCAGTCAGAACACACAAAAGACAATCAAACATTATCACCTTATTGCAAGAGCATCTCCTTTGTCCTCAGTTGCAATGGGGGGGGGGGGGGGGGGTTGACAGCCGAGGGGGTGCACCCAAAGCACCCCCCCTAGATCCGGCCCTGCTATCGTATTTTATCCAACGGCGAATTGAGACAAGCAGCCATGGTAGTGAACAAGACAATGCAACACACAAACATGTACATATCTGATTATGAGCGTCACGTGGTCTAAAATACATTTTGTTTTTCACTTTTCAATGTAGCAATACAGTCATATGCTGAAATGATATTTATGGCATTTGACAGTGTTGCCATGGGGAAAAGTGAAAAAAATAACGTATATTTCGACCATTAAGCTTACTGAAGGCATACTTCTAATTGGTTTTACATACAATGGGATGGGATAATGCACATCATAATTATGATGATGATAATGATGACCCTAGGTAAAGTTGAGGTAGACGACGACCACAACGACAAAAACGAAGATAACAAAGATAGCATTTAATAAGTATTTTTAGATTCCGATGATTACGTTGACGATGTCCATGACGATGACAACATAACGATGAGGAAGATTACGTTAAAGGTGCACAATGAAGGGTGAGTTTTGCAATAAACACGTCGAGATCACCAGAAAGACAACATTTTCAAGGATCGGAACACTCACATTGCTCTGGTTTCGTAGAAATCAAACCGTCAAAATGGCGATGTCTCCTTGGCAGAGATGCCGGTAACCTGTAGGCCTATAAAATAATAAATAAATAAATAAAAACGCGTGTATTGCGAACATTTCGTGCAAATGATTTGGTCTAAACTCAGGCGGCCATTAAAAAAGAGACAGCACACGCCTTCTTTCAGTGAAATAATTCGACTTCCAGCACCTCCGCCAAGGAGGAATCGTCGATTTGACAGTTTGACTTCCAGGAAACCAGAGCAAAGCGAGTGTTGCGATCTCTGTAAAGGGTGTTTTCCTGGTGATCTCGACGTGTTTCTTACAAAAACTCATCCGTCAGGGTGGCCCTTTAACGCCGTTTCTGTTCTTTTGTATGTTTTTATGATTACGCTGATGACGACGACGATCACGACGACGATGAAGATGACGACGAAGACGGCGACGATGACGCTGACGAGAATAACATGATTTTCTTGTTGTTTATAACGACGACGATCACGACGACGATGAAGATGACGACGAAGACGGCGACGATGACGCTGACGAGAATAACAAACATGATTTTCTTGTTTATAACGATGACGACGACGACGACGATGAAGATGACGAAGACGGCGACGATGACGCTGACGAGAATAACAAACATGATTTTCTTGTTGTTTATAACGATGACGATGACGACGATGTTGATGAAGGCCACGGCGATGACGCATTGTTGATTTTGTTGATGACTATGGCGACAGTAAGGACCAGGAATATAAAGTGATGACAGTGATGACGGTCTTGAATTTGGTTTTCGTTGAGCGACGTCGACGACGACGACGACAATGACAAAGCGATAAGCATCACAGCTGTACCCATCATAGGATACCACCTTGGTGGGTTCATCATGCGCTTCTAGGAGTTTGTAGATGGGATGACCATGTTTGGAAACGGTGCATTGACGTCCCGAAAAACAATCTAAGCTCGTTTTGGGAAGAGGAAGTCTGTTTATCTGCACAAGAACAATTAAACAGAAATGAAAAATCTGAAACATTGTACCTTCACTGAAATTTAAATAGCCGCATGCTTACATGGTTAACCAAAAACAGAAGGCATAGCCTAACCCTTGTAGAGAGCAAACAGTATATTTCTTTACTATATTTTTTGGTGAGAGAAAAAAAGGAAAATGTTAGACTGGGCCTGTATTCACGTTGAGATAGCATGAGACTTAGCATGATGCTAACTTAGAAGCTCTTCCAATGTCCTGTAGGATTTAATAGGACTTTTGGAAGCTTCTAAGTTAGCATGATGCTAGTCTCATGCTATCTCAACGTGAATACAGGCCCTGGTCTACAAAGCTCTGTTTTTATTGTTTTCTAATATAAGAACTGGAAAGATATTGGTTAGAGCACATGTACGCAGATTTATAAACCTATCTTTAAGATTGTCATAAACAATGACACTCCTGTGATAAACTCACCAATACTGCCTACATACAGTTCATTTATAAACATAATTTTATTACAAACTTAAACAACAATGCTACATCGTAACAAGCGCGAAATCGCAATAGTTTGTGGCACGCGGTCTATGCTTACCACTCCAATCATGAGTCATCTCCCCTGGCTTTTCAATAATTTTAATCTGTAAACCAGAATGTTATCTCTGCACCATTTCGTAACTTTTTATATCTTTTGGAAAACATTTAAAACTATGTATCCTACTTATACTCATCGAAAGAAGCACCGCATACTCGTCGTGTCTGTTGTAGTGTCTGTATTACGTATGTTTATTATTTTGTACGCTTTTTAAATACTTCATTTTAAAGAGCGGCCTCAATTATTTTGAAGTGTGGCCTCGATTTGAAGTGCGACAATTTTGTCAAAATGTGCGACAATTTTGGACAGACAGACAGACAGACCGACCGACCGACAAAGTGAGTTATAGGTTTGTGGCTTGAGCCACAAACAAAAAGAAAGGAGAAAGCTTACCAAGGCAAGGCAGATAGCACGTGGAACCTGGAGGATGAGAGACAGGCAGACGTGAGATTGGGAGTCCTGGTGAAGTTGTGAACAGTGGTCATCAGGGGAACATGCTGTGGTATATATCTACACATTTAGAACATGAAATCCCAATTAGTAAAGCAGAACAATTTCATTTTATAATTAAATAATTTACTTGCTTTATGCATTTATTTCCAACATTTCTTCCATTAAAATTCGTAACTGAAAGGCTAAGGCTGTGTACACACATAAGCGGATATTCCATGCGGAAACCCATAAATAAGTGAAACAAAAAAGGGAAAAGATTTGACGCACATGTCCGAATTTCCCCATTATGCGTAAACTTTTATCCTTCTTTCCACTTATTTAGGGTTTTCCGTACAGAACTTACGCGTCTAATGTGAACCCGGCCTTAGGCCTGGGCCTTCTTAGTGTAATGATTATGCAAACGACTGGAATTGGTAAAACCATAATCATCATCATCTCCATCGTCAACATCCACCTAGCCCAACATTTTAAGAGTCTGAATTTAGAAGGACGTTTCCCCCCCCCCCCCCCCCCAAGTATACAAGAAACATAGGGATAAAAAGGGGGTGAAGAAAAAAGTACCTGTAGAATATATATATAAGCTATCCACAAAAAGTTAAGGATCACTTGCAAACTAATTCATAACTTTCCAAATAAGAAAGCCAATGCGTTGAATTTTGGCCAACATTTAATTCAATGCTTTAGTGATAACGATACACAATTGCCTTCAATTTCGAGCAATCGTTTGCTCTGTACATTTGATCAAAGTGGGTACGTATCGAAATTTGATTTCCCAAAGTCATTGAAATCACAAGACAGGGCATTCTGATGCTCCCAAAAGTTCAGTAATGCGTGTATCCGCCATGGCTGTTCTGGCACTCGACGCAGCGAGTCCTCATGGAGTTGACCAGGGTGGTGAAGATCCTCTGTGGAAGCGCCTGCCACTCAGCCTGCAGCATCTGGTAGAGGTGCTGGGCATCCCTGGGAGGGGGGTGGTTGCTCCTCACTTTGCGATCCAGCTCATCCCAGAGGTTCTCAATCGGGTTGAGATCGGGACTGCATGCTGGCCACTCCATTCTGTTGACTCCAGACTGCTGCAGGAAGTCGTTGACCACCCTTGCCCTGTGGGGGCGAGCGTTGTCATCCTGGTAGACAGCCGGCGGTCCCATCTGCTGCAGTGTAGGCACAGCCAGCGGTCGAAGGATCTCATCCCGGTATCGGAGGCCAGTCAGGTTACCCTGTACATGATACAAGGGTGTTCTGTGGTGAAGGCTGAAGGCCCCCCAGACCATTACAGAACCTCCACCAAAGGCCACCTTTTCTTGGACAGTGGCGTCAATAAAGCGTTCCCCTGGGCGCCTCCAGACCCTCAGTCGGCCGTCGTTGTGGTTCAGGGTGAAGCGTGATTCATCACTGAACAGGACCTGGGACCATTGCTGACGTGTCCACCTCACGTGACGTCTGCAGAAGGCGCGGCGTGCTGCCCTATGGGCTGGAGTTAAGCGTGGCCGTACAGCTGGGCGACGAGAACGGAGGTTAAACCCATGAAGGCGGTTCCGTATGGTCTGCTGGCTGATGTTGATGTTAGTAGCCACCCTCAGCTGCCTTCGAATGATGCTGGAAGAGGCTGTTCTTGTCTGCAGGGCTTGTCGTTCAATGAGACGATCTTCACGTGGAGTTGTCTTCTTCGGTCGACCAGATCTGCGTCTTTCATGGACCCTCCCAGTGGCTGTGAAGCGTTGAATCAGTCTGACAATGACCGAGATGGACACCTGAAGTCGCCTGGCCACTTCTCGCTTGGGAACACCATCTTGGAACCATGCAACAGCTCGTCCCCTATCCAACTCGCTCAATTTTCGTCGTGGAGGCATTGTCAAATCAGGCCTAATACTGGTGGTATGTCTTCTTATAAAGCCAAGCAAGAGACAGCATCTCACACATAAACAGCAGTGCTTGCACGTGCATAATGGTTTTTCCATCTGGCTTGTGCAATGTGTTCATGCAGAACGATCCAAAACAAGGTCCTTTTTCGCAAGTTTCCGCTTTTTCTTTTGCTGCCAAGCTCAGTAATAGAGAATCACGTGCAATGTTTCCACTAACACAACATCGCCCACTTACAGCTGAACAAGAATTCATAACAATTTGGCTTGACTGAGAAATAAATAACAGGAGCGAACGGAGTTTATTGCGCACCTGTTTTCTCATAGTGATCCTTAACTTTTTGTGAGTAGTGTATATATATAGGAGACTGACGTTTCGTGTCTTAGACACTTCTGAGAGCGGCTGGAAAAGCGGAGTGGTGTCAGTTGTGTAGTTTGCAGCTTGTGAACACAGTTCAAAGTTTGTCGTAAAAGGGGGCAGTGGTGAGGGGAATGGTGGGAGTAGTTGGCAGCAGTGGGGTGGAAGTGATTGCAGTTCACAAAAACGACAGAGTTGTGGTGAGAGGGTGGGTGGGGGTTAGAAAGTTGTAGGGGTGGTTTTGTTGGCAGGAAGCAGAGAGAAAAGGAGTGGAGAGGGAGGCAGGGGACCCCCCTTTTTATCCCTGTATGCCTAAGGGTACAGCAGTTTTTATTTCATTTTCTCTTATACAAGAAACCTGCTTTGCTGTGTTACGACAAAAGCTATGCTATATTTACATGCTAAGTTATACAAATAGCAATACACAAAAGAAAACAAAACCAGTACGTACGTAGGCTACATTTTGGCTATTTAAAACCTGGGATTGTCAATGAAACGTTACTTTATGAGCCCCTTACATAGGGAGGACGGAGAAACTCATAAAGATCCACCACGTCACACGTCACAATCACGGTTTTCACGTGTTTTCCCTCTTAGAGCTGGTAAATCTTAAGAAATCTTCCTAGCATAAGAGGGAATATGACACGTGACGTGGGGGGTCTTTAATTAAAGAGCAAAATCGTTACATCGTGTACTTGCACTGCAAAAGAAACCAAAACATACCTATGAAGCGAGGCAGACAGCAGTGCAACACCAATTGTTGAAGTTTGGTGTGACGGTGAATCTGTCGTCAGGGGGACACTCTTCCCAGGGCATCTATATAATGATTGGAAACAAATACATACCAAACTATATACAAGAGCATTTGTACATACTAGATAAATACAAGAGTACTTTTTTCATTGCATAGGCCTATGTATTTTTAAGGCTTACAGATTCTTGCTATAAAGAATTGACTTCCTAAACAATGCTGCCATGTCTACAATTTTACAAGTTTTAGAGAACGGTAACTCTATTCAATGAAATGCGTGACAGACTGGTTACCTACCCACAATGATGATATTCTACAAAGCCTGGTGTTCTACTTTACAAGTCTGAAGACAAACATTTGAGGAAAAAGCAAGATGGTAAGATACTTAAGGCATTCGCCTGCCAATTCAATGCGCAAGGGTAGCGATTTAATGCTTCAAAATAATAGATGATTTTGACCAAAAAACAGATGCTTGTGGCAAATGAAAAGACCATCTAACCCTATCCCTAACCCTAACCACAGAAAGAACCAAGAAATAGAGCAGGAGGGTGTAAATCTACATTATTTGCCGAGAAATCGATGTACAAAGCCATGCACTTATACTATTTTTTTGCTGGAACCATTCCTTTTTTTGGTTGATAAATTTTAAGTCATGCGCAAGTGACTAGGACATTTTCAGTTTGACGGGAAAAATCAAACTGAACGCCGATTCCTTTGGATGGGGACTTACATAAGCCTGACCAGTGCGCTTTACCCACACAAGACAACCCACGGCAGTGTAGAGTTAATAACAGCAGGGAGAGTCCCACTGCTTAATATGAACAGAATTGATAGCCAGCTTTCCCTGAATCCAACTCCCCACCCGAATCATTGTAGAAGAAAACAGTATTTGTTGCTAAGGATCAAGGAGAAAAGACAATGCAAAAATAAATGGTGCATCCAATCTTACGCATACATGGCTTATAAAAGCGTTACCCTCTGATGTCCCTCCACAGAGAGGGTAGGCTTAGAAAACTAAAATCTAATAAGACAATTGCCTGCTTTTGTTCCACTGCAAAAGAAAACAAAACATACCTATGAATTGAGGCAGACAGCCCTTGCACCACCAATTGAAGTTTGGTGTGACGGTGAATCTGTGGATTGTGGTCATAATGGGGGGTGGGGGGTGTCACTGGGCAGCTGTGCAAAGAAAATAAACATTAGCTACATACTGCAAGAACATTTGTCATTTTATACACCCATAATAATTCTGGAAGGCTACATATTTTTGCTTTTAAAAAAGATAACTTCCTAAATAATGCTAGTACAGGGCCGGACCTAAGGGGGGGGGGGGGGGGGGGGGGGCTTAGGGGGCTGCAGCCCCCACCCATTTTCCACACAAAAAACCAATTCATGTCGCCGAGCGGCAGCTAAATTTCCTCACGGGCTATATCTAGCAGTGTGGAAGCAACATGTGTACTTAATGGTTCCAAACATGTTTCAATATAGGGGGTATGAACAGTAATGGTATCCGTCCTTTATTTCATGCCGATTGCACCAGATTTATTTATTTTGCTTCTCGGATTTAAAAACCCTAGGGGTCTTGGTGCTTCGCACCTTCGATGAATTAGCCTCCACCCCTTAAAAACGTAGGTCCGGCCCTGTGAAAATAAGCCTAAAATAGATTATAAGAGTCGGTTACTTTATTCAAAAACAAAATTCAATGAAGCGCCTGACTGAAAGAAGGCCTGCTAGGGATGATGACATCGTATACATCAGCCTGGTCTTCAAATAATCAATTCTGAAAGAAGGCCTGCTAGGGATGACGACATCGTATACATCAGCCTGGTCTTCGAATCATCAATTCTGAAAGAAGGCCTGCTAGGGATGATGACATCGCATACATCAGCCTGGTCTTCGAATCATCAATTCTGAAAGAAGGCCTGCTAGGGATGATGACATCGCATACATCAGCCTGGTCTTCGAATCATCAATTCTGAAAGAAGGCCTGCTAGGGATGATGACATCGCATACATCAGCCTGGTCTTCGAATCATCAATTCTGAAAGAAGGCCTGCTAGGGATGATGACATCGTATACATCAGCCTGGTCTTCGAATCATCAATTCTGAAAGAAGACACAAACGTATGGAAGGCAGGTGGCAGGACACTTAAAGGCCTGCCACGCTCTATGCAAATCGCTGTCAATGCGATGCGATTGTGACGATGCATCCAGTCATGGTTCACGTGAAATACTTCCGTCTAAAAAATAAATCTACAAATTTCGCTCTAAATACTCAAGTAGACCCAATACACGAATTTCACGTGAATCACGACTCGCATCGTCACAATCGCATCACATTGACAGCGAATCGTATGTAGTGTAGCAGGCCCTTGAAAGGCGGTCGCCTTCCATTTCAATAGGGTTCGAATCCCAGCCGCGCCCTTTCTTTCCAGTTTGACGGCAAAAATCAAGCCAAACGCCGAGGCCTTTGGATGGGGACTTAAAGCAAATCTGACCCGTGCGCCTTAGGCACGTAAGACCCACATAACAACAGTTAAAAGTCGATGAGAAGGGAGAGCCCTGCTGCCTGTTGTGAACCAAATTGATACCTAATATCGAGTCCAACCCCTCCCCAGAAAAGGTGCGCTGCACTAGCAGCAACGCGCTCTCCATATGGAAGAAGCCTAAATTTCAGACGAGTTCGTGACCAGAAAACAATACCATACCATACCACACAACGCATACATCCATTTTAGAATGATGCGTCCTTCAGAGGGGAACTTGACCTGTGCGATTTACACGCGTAAAACTACCCACTGCAGTAAAACGTTGATAAGATTAAGTGCATACTGTGAGAGTTCTGCTGCCTGGTATGAACAAAGCTGATAGCAAGGTTTCCCAGAGTCCAGTCTACAACCCCACTCCCACAATCCCCTAGAAAAGTGTGGCGCTTTAGTAGTGGTGACGAGCTCTCCAAACGGAAACAGTCCGAATTTCCCAGAGAAATGTCGTCGTGACCAGAAAATGACATACTATGCGAAGTAGTAACTTGTTCATTGTTGAATGCAAAAAGTGTTAGTGCATTCTATCGTATGTAAATAGCTTTAAATACTTTACATTTTTAAAACAATGCGTTATTTTATTATATCCTTACAGAGAGAGGAGGTGGGTAGGGTGGGGGCTAAGAAAAGTAGAATCTTAATTATAAACAATATTTACTCACTCAGACTTAGTTGCTCCCGCGTCGCCCGACGCATGAGGCAGTCAAGGCTCTCCACTGGCCATGGTCCTCAGCCAGCTTGTCGATGTCACTACAGCGTCTGTGAACAAGCTTCAGGTCCCTCTCCACTGTTTCCAGTTCATCATGTCCATGTCACTCCAGCGTCTGTGGACAAGCTTCAGGTCCCTCTCCACTGTTTCCAGTTCATCATGTCCATGTCACTCCAGCGTCTGTGGACAAGCTTCATGTCCCTCTCCACTGTCTGTTTCCAGTTCATCATGTCCATGTCACTCCAGCGTCTGTGAACAAGCTTCAGGTCCCTCTCCACTGTCTGTTTCCAGTTCATCATGTCCATGTCACTCCAGCGTCTGTGGACAAGCTTCAGGTCCCTCTCCACTGTCTGTTTCCAGTTCATCATGTCCATGTCACTCCAGCGTCTGTGAACAAGCTTCAGGTCCCTCTCCACTGTCTGTTTCCAGTTCATCATGTCCATGTCACTCCAGCGTCTGTGGACAAGCTTCAGGTCCCTCTCCACTGTCTGTTTCCAGTTCATCATGTCCATGTCATTCCAGCGTCTGTGGACAAGCTTCAGGTCCCTCTCCACTGTCTGTTTCCAGTTCATCATGTCCATGTCATTCCAGCGTCTGTGGACAAGCTTCAGGTCCCTCTCCACTGCTTCCAGTTCATCATAGGCAGCCCTCTTCTCTGTCCTGTCGGCGTCCATCTGATGGCTTGATTTGCAGGTCTTGTCGCTGGGAGCCTCATGATGCGTCCCATCCAGCGGAGGCGTCCTTTGCAGATGGTGGTTGATATGCAGGGCTGGTCGCTGGGAGCCTCATGATGCGTCCCATCCAGCGGAGGCGTCCTTTGCAGATGGTGGTTGATATGCAGGGCTGGTCGCTGGGAGCCTCATGATGTGTCCCAGCCAGCGGAGGCGTCCTTTGCAGATGGTGGTCGATACACTTGCGTTCACCAATTGTGAAAGTTTGGTGTGACGGTGATGGTCAGCACAGGGACAGCCTCTTCCCATGGGGCCTATAAAATAACAGGAAATAGATCAACCTCTTCCCATGGGGCCTATAAAATAACAGGAAATAGATCAGCCTCTTCCCATGGGGCCTATAAAATAACAGGAAATAGATCAGCCTCTTCCCATGGGGCCTATAAAATAACAGGAAATAGATCAACCTCTTCCCATGGGGCCTATAACATAACAGGAAATAGATCAGCCTCTTCCCATGGGGCCTATAAAATAACAGGAAATAGATCAACCTCTTCCCATGGGGCCTATAAAATAACAGGAAATAGATCAACCTCTTCCCATGGGGCCTATAAAATAACAGGAAATAGATCAACCTCTTCCCATGGGGCCTATAAAATAACAGGAAATAGATCATCCTCTTCCCATGGGGCCTATAAAATAACAGGAAATAGATCAGCCTCTTCCCATGGGGCCTATAACATAACAGGAAATAGATCAGCCTCTTCCCATGGGGCCTATAAAATAACAGGAAATAGATCAGCCTCTTCCCATGGGGCCTATAAAATAACAGGAAATAGATCAGCCTCTTCCCATGGGGCCTATAAAATAACAGGAAATAGATCAACCTCTTCCCATGGGGCCAATAACATAACAGGAAATAGATCAACCTCTTCCCATGGGGCCTATAAAATAACAGGAAATAGATCAGCCTCTTCCCATGGGGCCTATAAAATAACAGGAAATAGATCAGCCTCTTCCCATGGGGCCTATAAAATAACAGGAAATAGATCAGCCTCTTCCCATGGGGCCTATAAAATAACAGGAAATAGATCAACCTCTTCCCATGGGGCCTATAAAATAACAGGAAATAGATCAACCTCTTCCCATGGGGCCTATAAAATAACAGGAAATAGATCAACCTCTTCCCATGGGGCCTATAACATAACAGGAAATAGATCAACCTCTTCCCATGGGGCCTATAACATAACAGGAAATAGATCAACCTCTTCCCATGGGGCCTATAAAATAACAGGAAATAGATCAACCTCTTCCCATGGGGCCTATAAAATAACAGGAAATAGATCAGCCTCTTCCCATGGGACCTATAACATAACAGGACATAGATCAGCCTCTTCCCATGGGACCTATAACATAACAGGACATAGATCAGCCTCTTCCCATGGGACCTATAACATAACAGGACATAGATCAGCCTCTTCCCATGGGACCTATAACATAACAGGACATAGATCAGCCTCTTCCCATGGGACCTATAACATAACAGGACATAGATCAGCCTCTTCCCATGGGGCCTATAACATAACAGGACATAGATCAGCCTCTTCCCATGGGGCCTATAACATAACAGGACATAGATCAGCCTCTTCCCATGGGGCCTATAAAATAACAGGAAATAGATCAACCTCTTCCCATGGGGCCTATAACATAACAGGAAATAGATCAGACCTCTTCCCATGGGGCCTATAACATAACAGGAAATAGATCAGCCTCTTCCCATGGGGCCTATAAAATAACAGGAAATAGATCAGCCTCTTCCCATGGGGCCTATAACATAACAGGAAATAGATCAACCTCTTCCCATGGGGCCTATAACATAACAGGAAATAGATCAGCCTCTTCCCATGGGGCCTATAACATAACAGGAAATAGATCAGCCTCTTCCCATGGGGCCTATAACATAACAGGAAATAGATCAGCCTCTTCCCATGGGGCCTATAACATAACAGGAAATAGATCAGCCTCTTCCCATGGGGCCTATAACATAACAGGAAATAGATCAGCCTCTTCCCATGGGGCCTATAACATAACAGGAAATAGATCAACCTCTTCCCATGGGGCCTATAACATAACAGGAAATAGATCAGCCTCTTCCCATGGGGCCTATAACATAACAGGAAATAGATCAGCCTCTTCCCATGGGGCCTATAAAATAACAGGAAATAGATCAACCTCTTCCCATGGGGCCTATAACATAACAGGAAATAGATCAACCTCTTCCCATGGGGCCTATAACATAACAGGAAATAGATCAGCCTCTTCCCATGGGGCCTATAAAATAACAGGAAATAGATCAGCCTCTTCCCATGGGGCCTATAAAATAACAGGAAATAGATCAACCTCTTCCCATGGGGCCTATAAAATAACAGGAAATAGATCAACCTCTTCCCATGGGGCCTATAAAATAACAGGAAATAGATCAACCTCTTCCCATGGGGCCTATAAAATAACAGGAAATAGATCAACCTCTTCCCATGGGGCCTATAAAATAACAGGAAATAGATCAACCTCTTCCCATGGGGCCTATAAAATAACAGGAAATAGATCAACCTCTTCCCATGGGGCCTATAAAATAACAGGAAATAGATCAGCCTCTTCCCATGGGGCCTATAACATAACAGGAAATAGATCAACCCGTAAGCTAAGGAATCACTAAGGTCAAGATATTTTCCTAAAAAAAGATTACCGGTATTTTCTTATTGAAGTAACATTTTCCTGAACAATTCATGGCTATGTCCACATTTTCGCCCGTAAGAGCGATCATTTCGATTTCTAACCGGAAACCCCGTTTGTACTGTATCGTAATCGTCAATTGGATTACGGAGGATGTCAAGAGAAAGATCATTAATTTGAAGACAGAAAAGAGCAAAAAAGGTGTCTTTCCGTCATCAGATTAGCTTTTCTTACGGGCGAAAATGTGGATTTTGTCCAATTTATTTACTGTTTTAAAGACCCATCAGATCGCGTGTCAAAATAACGGGTTTCACGTGTTTTCCCTCTTATAGCTGGAAAGAAATCTTGTTTTGACCAGGTCTCGCTACCATACAAATGCCCCCAAATTCAAAACCAAACATTTGAAAGAGCAGCCTCAATTTGAACATGGGGACATTTCTATGTGGGTCACAGCTACCCAGAAAAAAACAAGGGACTTAATCGTGGCGCGTCAGTGTATCTATAAAGACTTTTCAATAGCAACAATATTTGAAAGAATTCGTATTGTAGATGGGGCATTAATAATAATATTCACATTTCGAGAGCATAATGTAAACGAACCAGAAAATGTTAGGCCTAATGTTCTTCTTCTTCTGCGTTCCCAGGCCATATGACCATAATGGGTAAGGTACATAATGTGTCCGGTTTTCGGTTTTCACTGGTCTCCCCGCTGCGCACAGCCGACACATTCTGATTTCGGAGGAGCTCAAAGGAGAAAAATTATTTGTTTTTTAAAAAGGCAGGAGAATGGGGCCAATAAGTCAGAAATACAGCAGATGATAGAAAGCAAAGGAAAAAGGCAGGGTCAAAGAGAGTGGCAGATTAGAGGAAGTTACAATAACAGAACTTCCAGAAGGTGGGGGAACTATTTTTATGAAAGACCCCCCGGTATCCCCACGGGATAATGTCGTAAATACAAAACCCTTTTCACGCTTTTAGTGTTATTCCATTTGCTTCCTTTTTGTCTCCCAGTTACCGTTCGTATTGGGCTAAAATGTGGACATTGCCAAAACTTTAGTGGTTAACCCTTTCACCGCCAGCCATCTTTGAGCCAACAGTTTCCATTAAACTTCCTTGGCTACAGAAAAGATTTCGTCTGCAATATTGTGAGATTTCTCTGCGACACATTTAGAATAGGGTCAATCCTTTCTACCCAAATTTTGGAACACAATGTCATTGAATAACAGACCCTGATTTCAAGACTTTTAATGACATGGATGTTAAATCATCAGTTGTGGTGCAAAAATGCAACATTGGCGGTAAAACGGTTAAAGAGGCTTAAGTACATAATAAATCTGCCGCTGGATTTAAATAAAGTATGCTCAGTTGCAGGCAGAACTGTGAACATAATTATGCTTCACAATTATTAGTACCATGCAACAAATGGAAATTCATCAACAATACAGGTTGCTGACCTCTAGGTTGCAGAGAAAATTCCATTAACTTCCTCCGGCCTGGAACAGGCACATGTGGGACATTAATAGATATAAAGATGGCGGGACGAGGAGGTAATGTAATACCAGTAAAGTCCGAGTTTTTAAACAATAAAAAATATTTGAATTTGTTTTTGTGTGTGGTTGCAGATTTGAATTCTGCTCACATTGCAAGAATCAAGAAATTTAGGGAAAACAAGGGAATTAACAGACCTACAATGGTGACCAAGTTTATTACGGAATGAGCTTAAAACTTAGCTTGTGTTGTCCCTATCTACTACTACTACTACTACTACTACTAATGAGCGCTTCTGACCTCCCCACAGGTGATCACTCCATTGGCTTATATGTTACTTCCTTTTGCCATAGGGAAGGCCAAAATATGTCAGTTGTTCGCAAGCGAGAGAGAGAGAGAGAGAGAGAGAGAGAGAGAGAGAGAGAGAGAGAGAGAGAGAGAGAGAGAGAGAGAGAGAGAGAGAGAGAGAGAGAGAGAGAGAGAGAGAGAGGGAGGGAGGGCTAGAGTGGGTAGGTAGATAGGCAGATGTAGGACTATCTATAGGCCTCTCGGCCCTTTTACGCCCCTTCAATGAATTTGACTTGTGACATTGTTTAGTGGCTTGCGTCTCCTTAAACTAAAACTAACCAAAAAGTATGAAGAAGAGTGACTGCTGTACCTTTTAGAACAGGAAAAAATTAACAAGGTGTGGAAAGGTACCTGGGAAAGGGAAACACGTTTCGAGTCATAGACTCTTCTTCCGGTGTGGCTTGAGGACTTGGTTGCAGTCATTCTTTAAGGGAATGGCTTTGTTCATTCATCGAAACTTTTTTATTTTGTTTTCAAATTTGGGTTTTCGTCCAAAATATTTTTTTAATTAATTAATGGTAGGTGCATTCTTTATGTCAATTGGTAGGTTATTCCACATCTGAACAATACGGTTAGATAAAAAAAACAAATAGGTATTGGATCTGCTAAGAAACAACTTACCTACCTACCTAGAGCGAGTTTCTCGTTAAGAAACTAGTTAAGTCTCCAACTGAAAGGCCGCCTGGTGTCGATGGACAATAATTCCACCAAAAGAGCCCATTAAAACTGTACAAAGCAACAGTTTCAACAGCCGTCTTCCCACCTACTTTCATGTAAAGCAGAGACTCGGGGTACGAGCCCGTACCTCACATTCTCCAGGCTACGGGTACGGCGTTCAATCACCGGACGCATACATTATGCGCAAATGTCTTCAAAAACTACAAACCTTAACTCTGACATGTTCCTAACCCTATCCCTAACCCAGGATGCATTAAATATACGAAATAAAATATTTTTGTTGACGAAAAATTCGACTAGGAAGAGTTACTATCCCTGAACATGGTCTGAGTGTTGCAACAACGCCGTACTCGTACCCACTGTGTTTAAATATACACTGCTTTTGGAAAACATTCATGGCGTTGCATGGGCGTAACAAAAGTAACATTCTTGAGGGTAAAATTCATGGGTCTGAGTAAAGTAATGAAAAATTAAGTTAGTTCAGAACTAGGACTTTACAAATTCCCAAGTTCGTCTTTCTCCCCTTTGTTCTTCGACGTTGAAAATATAATATGGCAGAAATGTGAATATTGCCGAATCCACAGCCAACGCTTATCTTGCTTTATCTTTTGGCTATATTCACATTTAGGCCCGTCAACCCGGTCAAGAACGATAATCTGTTGACTGAAAAAGCAATTGCTTTTGTTCTTTTCTGTTACAAATTATCGTTCTTGACCGGGTTGACGGGCCTAAATGTGAATATGGCCTATCTTTTTAAACACATTTCAATACGAATCTAGAATGGCCAACACAGTTTTGGTTTCAAAACAAAATGCTTACCTTATATTTTTTGAACACCAAACCAATTTTGGAGCACGCTAGACTCTCGCAGGCCTCAGAATGAAAGGAAGATACTCACTGTCTTACCTGTTCATTTCGCAAGCTCACAAAATGAGCTGACCGGAAATAACTTGTCCTCGTTATTCACGTGTTGCACGGAGAGAGAAAAACAACGCTTCTCTCGCGCGATGTGTGTGTGTGTGTGTGTGTGCGTGCGCGTGTGCGTGCGCGTGTGTGTTTAAAGTCTGTCAGAAAAAAAGTCTTTGTCATAGTCTGGTTCACTTGGCCTGGGAATGAGATAGCTTAGGGTGCACGCTATATAGGTTAGGTTAGGTTAGGTATTAGGGACAGGCTTTCATCAGCCTAGGCCTTGCAGCCTATAAAACGTCCCATCATTGGCATAATCATTTTGATTTTGCATTGGGGTCTCGGACACAAAAAATACATTTATACCAGCAATCAAATCATCTTTAGTAATTAGGGGAAGACGGGGTAAAAAGCGCATGGGCGGGTAAGAAGCCCACCCCAATTATCTCA
>CM065704.1:4800664-4815664 GCA_017654935.2 Phymorhynchus buccinoides
ATGAGGACGCATGCATCAAGTGACGTACAAAGGCGTTCCGTGAATGAATGACGTATGCACAGTTCAGTGACGTACATGGCTTGACGTAAAAGACTTGAGAATGAAATATTGTAAGAATACTGTCCCCCTCTCCATCATCACTGCATGCATTACTGTATTATTGAATTGTGAATAAGTAATGTTTAGAGTATTTTCATTTTAACATCCATGTATTAAGCTTAACTACACAAACTTCATGATTATGTTTTTAAAAAAAGATATCAATATGAAAAGAAACGTAAGCAAAGCAATGATCATTCATAGCTTTACGTCAGTGTTGTTGCTGTGTAGGGTCATCATTGTACGTCATTATTTTGTTTGTTTACGTGTGACTCTTTACCAGTGTCTGTCGTTCCTGAAGAAGAGAGGACACCCTCTCGAAAGCTTGTATTAAAATAGAACCACCACGGATTTGTTGGAGTTTTTTTCATTTTGTGTTATATATATATATATATATATATATATATATATATATATATATAGGGTAGGGGTAGGGGTACGGAGCTGGCTATTCACTGAGATTTTTCTTTCATAATATATATATATATATATAGCATGAAAGAAAAATCTCAGTGAATAGCCAGCTCTATTCACTGAGATTTTTCTTTCATAATATATATATATATATATATAGCATGAAAGAAAAATCTCAGTGAATAGCCAGCTCCGTACCCCTACTCTGAAGGACTGAAAAGTTAGTGCATTTGAAATGCAGAATAGTTTGCTTTGATAAAGCTTTTCTGTGTCCAATGTCTTTATTTGTGAACCTCAGAACCACGTAAAAAAGACTTATGACGTAGAACGATGACATTCCATAGAAACTAAGCCAACTAAAATGACGTATCCTTAAACTTTATCATTGCCTTGTCAACACTCCGCCCCCCCCCCCCCCACACACACACACACACCCCACACACATATCACCCTCTCCCTACCCTCTCTCCTCTCACTATAAAAAGTGAAAATGTAGGATAAGAGAGGGAGAGAGAGAGAGAGAGAGGTTGAGGATGGACAAGCTGAAGACCATGGCTCCGCTGGGTCTGCACTCTCTCTACTGAATTGTCTGAGAGGGCAGTTATTTCTCCATCGAGCTGTGTTATTTATTTATAGTGGAAATCGATGCTTTACCCAGGATCCACTCTCTTGACCTGTTCCTAGGGGAGATGCTTTATTTGTTTATAGTGGAGACGCTTGGCCCAGGTTACACACCCACTCTCTTGGCATTATCATAGTGGAAATGCTGAATTTGTTTATAATGAAGATGCTTTACCCATGATACATGCCCACTCTCTTAACTAAAGGGTCTTAAGACATCTGGCGTTAGTTCTACATAGTTTGGAATTGATAACTACAAAGATGGACTGAGCGGACATGGATATGAGAGAGAGAGTGAGAGGATCGAGAGAGAGTGAGAGAGAGTGAGAGGGAGAGAGAGAGAGAGAGAGAGAGAGAGAGATAGAGACTGTACTGGGGGATTCATTTTTTTTTAATGTGGACTCAATGAATTATCAAACACACACACACACACACACGCACACACGCACGCACACGCACACACACACACACACACACACACACACACACACACACTGCAACACAATCTAATTATACACACAGAATGTGGGTCACAACAATGACGTCAAGAAAAGTTACGTGTTGTATTTGTTACGTCAAGTTTGTTCTACTGTCTGTCCCGCGTCCAAGGCCAAAAGCCGAAATATTGGGAATAGTCTACATTCTTTCTTGTTAGTTTTCATTCTTTTTTTGTTCTGATATATATATATATACACGCACACTCTCGCTCTCGCGCATGTTTGCAAGCTTGTGCGCACGCATGCACACACTCATGCACGTACGTTCGCACTTCGTGGCTGGATTGTATTCCCTGTATGGGTGGGGTGTGCAAATACACGCGCAGATACACACACTCTCTCCGGCTCTCTCTCGCTCTCTCACACACACACACACATGCACTCTCTCTCTCTGTCTGTCTGAGTATGCCTCTGCACTCTCTCTCTCCCTCGCACACACACACACATGCACACACTCTCTCTCTCGCACGTACACACACACACTAGCTCTCTCTCTCTCTCTCTCTCTCTCACGCACACACACTCTCAAATACACACACACACACACACACTGACACACCCACACACACACACACTCACACACACACACACACACACACACACTCTCTCTCTCTCTCTCTCTCTCTCTCTCTCTCTCTCTCACTCATTCCATAGGAACGATAACTATCTGGGATAGAGAAATGGAGCAAGATTGATGTCCCCTGCATATTTCCGCTTCGTCCACAGGCGTCTGCTCGGCACTTTGGTGGAGCTTCTTCAAGATGGGCAACGATGAACAGGAGGATAACGGTGAGTCTAATTAGGAATTAAACCCGATTTTTGTATGGCGAGAGAGAGGACAACACTCAACAGCAATGCGAAATGCTGCTTATTAACGTTTTAAGGTTCTCAAAGCCAACTAATCTGAGGCGTAAATCTCTCTCTCTCTCTCTCTCTCTCTCTCTCTCTCTCTCTCTCTCTCTCTCTCTCTCTCTCTCTCTCTCTCTCTCTCTCTCTCTCTCTCTCTCCTTCCTATTGGGGGTGTTTATCCTGCCTCATGCCCAAAGTCTTCGTTTAGACTGCTATTGCCAGTATTGACCCTCATCATGAAGCTCATGCTTTGTCACAGTTTGTGAGTTCGTGTCATCCATCCATTCCATGGCACATGCCTAGTCCTACCGAATAATTGTAGGAAGAACCAACAAAATTTAAACAAACAAAAAAACAAAACAAAATCTTTATAAAATACTTCTGTAAGGTGTTTAAATAACATTTCAATTGAAACTATTATGAAATATCAAGAAATCAATTAAAAAAAAAAACAAGTTAAGCAACACGAAACTGACGTTTTGGGTAACATTTTTAGAAAACGCGTCACTCCATGGGCATGAGAAAACCAAAGACAATAATTCATTTATAATTATGGAACAATGTGTACTTTAATGTCCTCTTTGCATTCAACAACTTTCAGTTTGATCAAGCTGTCCATCCATAAATTTTTTTTATAATTTTTAACTCCAATTTAATTGTTAAAATGTCTCACTTTAACCTATAATTAAGTATAAACACGTTTCTTTCTTGGGGGCTCCACTGGATGGTCAGCATCTGCAGTAGAGACATCAGGGGTATATGAAATATTAAACTGAACATTTATATTTCACATATATATTAAAAACACCTCCACATGAAGTGGAATACTGATCTAGCCTTGATCAAGGGAGACAACTACACATAACCATCAACACAGAACTGGCACCTGTATGAAGAAAAACAAGGCATGTACATTAAACAATGGAATCTGTTGTATTGAATAACTATGACAATAATGATAAAGAAAAATACTAATGGGTTTATCTAAGGTTGTGTAAACCATTAACAATAATGAAAGAAAGATTGCTTTATTCTCCAACAATAAACGTTGAGTCATCAGTTTAAAAAAAAAATCCTACTGTCTGTAAAAGGTAACAAGAATAAGATTTTCAGACTGATTGTCCCAGATCCAATGTATGTGCTATACCTTAAAAGGCTTACGTCATGATTATAAATAAAAATTCTCCTGATTAGAGTAATTTTAAATGAGACTTTGCCACTTGTTCGACTTAGTAGCAATAGTACATTAACAATAACAAAATAAAAAATGTAAAATACTACACGTCATGACAGACACAGGGCTCCCAATCATCCCGCAAAACAAGGGGTCCCAGGGACTCCTTCACTTAGTACAGTATAGAGGGTCCAAGAGGCGGGATAGAGGGTCCCACTCCCAGTGGCATTACGAATGCCAAAATAATTGTTCTAGTGCATCCCTGGGACCCCCAGCACATTCTTTTGGAGGGTCCTGTAGAATTTTAGTGCTTCATACAATCATAGACCCCAAAATAGGGGTCCCTGGGAGCCCTGAGACAGGAGTGCTAAAACTGAAACTGTGAGTCATCATATCAGTCATCAGAACAAAGAACAAAAGCCCGCAGAAAGTAGGTGCCAAGGAGAGCAGGGCCAGGGGTGGCCAATGGCAATGAAACGTCTCCTTTGACTCCCCTATGTTGGGGCTACATAACGTTTTGGGGGGGTTGTTCACACAAGGAGGAATTTAGGAAACACGTGGCGAGTTGGTGATCAACTCCACCAGCCAACCACCCAACAAGATCAACACGCTCCCTGCATGCTCAGTCTGCTTGGCGCGGCATCATGTTAGGGACCGATTAGCGGGACCTGGCTGGCTGGGCCAAACTTTCTATATTTCTTCTTTTTCTCCTATCCACTTCCTTCTTCTTGATAGTTTGTTGTCTTACGCATTCCCGTAGATCCTCCCAAATACAGCGACATAATAGTCTGCGGAAAAGAAAGAAAGGCTCAAAGCCTGAGAGTGAGAAGAAACTGAAAAGTTAGGCCTTAGAGTTAGACAGAAGAGGGACAGATAGACTCATAAAGAAATAAAGGCTCAATGCTTGTAGTTTTTTAGTTGTACTGGGTTAAGAACTTAAGACCATTAAACCCCCAGTTCACCTGGAAAGGAACAGGCCCCACTTCCAGCAACAAGCAATTATAAATTAATTTAAGCAGAAGAGTCTCTCTCCAGGAGAAAGGGAACAAAAACAACAACTCTGGAACTGCTCAGCTGCGAGTGACCTCTTCGTGACGAGAGCTCTCAGTCTCACAGACTCTGAGCTGTCAATAAAAGCTATAAAAAATGACTGAAATATCATCTGCTTATAATTATGTCCAGCTACATTATTACAAAGGCTAGAGATTAAATCAAACTATATCAACAACAAACATTGTCCATGTCCTGAATGATCGAGACAAAAACTGCTGACTTGCTGATCGAGGCAATGGCTCCACACCACAGGCACAAATCAGCAAAAACCGCTTTACCAAAATCAACCAAAATCGTTTTTTAGACATGCCCTGCTCACATTTCTCTTCTTTTTTTTACAGGATTTTCTTAAGCAATGTCTAAACTACCAGAAATATATTATCACGACCGGGTGAGTCGTGCCGTAGTAGGAAATAGCGATACAAAGACGTGTATTTATCAACTTTTCAACTCCTTCCCGCGATCTCAGCAGACTCTAATGTTGATTCACCGAAGCTTTCATGTCTTCTCGAATTTTATTGGTTGAGTTTTTAGCTCTTTGACCAATAGAAAAGCTGTTATCTGAGCCAGAAATAACCCATCAGAACACGTTTTCACAAAACCGGATTTGGGGATAACTCTAGCCAAAAAAACGTTCGATAACTCTTGCAGTTGGGCCTTGCTAATAATTGAATGGGTCTTAACGTGTACGCAAGATCTTTGTGCATGCATTCGCACACGGGACCTCGGTTTTAAGTCTCATCCGAAGGAATTTCCCCCCCAACTGACACCAGGTACCCATTTTACACCTGGGTGCAGTGAAGAAAATAGGAGTAAAGTGCCTTTCCCAAGGACACACCACTGCGACCCGAGCTGGATTCGAGCCCGGACACTCGTAAACCTGACGGATTACGAACCAGCGACTCAACCTTTTTCTTTTTCTGCGTTCCCAGGCCAAATGGCCACAATGTGTCCGTTTTCCAGCTTTCACTGGTCTCCTCATTGCATTCAGCTGACACATTCCGATTTCGGAGGAGAGACTCAACCAATTGAGCCACAGCGGCCTCTCTCTCTCTCTCTCTCTCTCTCTCTCTCTCTCTCTCTCTCTCTCTCTCTCTCTCTCTCTCTCCCTCTCTCTCCCTATCTTTCTCTCTCTCTATGAGTGTGAAAAATAGGATTGGGTTTTTATGTACCCGTGTGTGTGTGCTTGCTTCTTAAGTTGTGCATAACATGTTAAAATAAAAAATGAGTATGTATGGTTAATAACATTAGGTTTGATTTTGTTAGTACTGTTGTGTTACTATAATAGAGGGTTGTACTTGCATGCTTTATTGCTCTGTGCTCATTTTCCTTTTTCATTTCTACTTTTATGTGTTTTTTTCTCTCCAGAGGGCTGGATGTAAAAATGCATGTTAATGCTTATTCTATTAGTATTACCCTCCATAAATAAAATTCATTCTCTTTCTCTCTCTCTCTCTCTCTCTCTCTCTCTCTCTCTCTCTCTCTCTCTCTCACTCTCTCTCTCTCTCACTCTCACTGAAACTGAGTTTCACTGGGTATTGCCTATTGGTCTGGTGTGGCATTCTGGTGGGCGTCCCCAACTTCAGAAAACTAATAACAAGCATAACTAAATTTATTAGCATTAATTCTAAATGCTATGCAAATCACAGAGAGAATGACCCAGACATACGCGGCACTGGGCATTGGTCTGGTGTGCATTCTGGTGGGTGTCCCTCTATGGTGGAAGACCACCGAGATCTACAGGGTGCAGCTGCCGTATTCCGACATTCAGCGTCTGTCACAGACAGAGGTACAGCTTTTCTTGAATTTATGAGACAGAGAGAGAGAGAGAGACAGAGAGAGAGAGAGAGAGAGGGAAAGAGAGAGAGACAGACAGAGAGAGGGAGGGAGAGAGAGAGAGAGAGAGAGAGAGAGAGAGAGACAGAATGAGACAGAGGGAGAGAGGGAAAAAGAGAGAGACAGAGAGCGAGAGAGACAGAGAGCGAGAGAGACAGAGAGAGAGAGGGAGAGAGAGATTCTGGTGGGCGTCCCGCTATGGTGGAAGACCACCGAGATCTACAGTGTAGCTGCCGTGTTCCGACATTCAGCGTCTGTCGCAGACTGAGGTGGTGGTTTTTTTAAAATTTGAACTTAGTTTCAAATTCAAATTCAAAAACTTTATTGTCCATTAAAACAAGGTTAATAAAATGGAAATGTTCTTTCACATCATGTCCAAGCAGACTAAAAAACAAACTAATAAAACAAATGATTAAATAAAATACACACACACACACACACACGCGGGGCGTGCATGCGCCCGGACGCGAAATTGCACAACATTACAACAGAAAACAGTATAAAAATTGACATAATTGCGTTTGATTGATTTTGTGTAATACAGGGAGAGGGAGATAATTGCGTTTGATTGATTTTGTGTAATACAGGGAGAGGGAGATAATTGCGTTTGATTGATTTTGTGTAATACAGGGAGAGGGAGATAATTGCGTTTGATTGATTTTGTGTAATACAGGGAGAGGGAGATAATTGCGTTTGATTTATGTGGTGTAATGCAGACACAGAGAGAGAGAAAAACAGACAGAGACAGAGAGAACTGAAATGTTTTTTAATGAGTGGGCCTTAAGCCCATATCATTTGAGAGAAAGAGGGAGATAGAAAGAGAGAGTGGGGTGGGGGATTCTTTTAAATAAAACACAATATTATTGTGTGTGTGTGTGTGTTTGTGTGTGTGTTTGCAGACATGTATTCTATTTCCAAAATCAATTGAACTTGTAATGTTATCTTAATCAATATAAACAAGAGAATATATATATGCATCACATTCAAAATAGTAACTGGTTTTTTTCCATTGGTGACACCCATTTCGCAATCTTTTAATAAAGGAACTTCGTTTCAGTACTAGTTGGTAGTAATATCAAGCATCGCAATTTTTCAATTGTATTTACCTCTGTCGTGGCAGATTCGCTATTTCGTCAGCATCGAGGTGATCTCCTTCGACTCAAAACTGACCAGCAAACTACCGGCTGTTGCTCGCAGTTTACAGGAAGCACTGAGTATGTAGTTATATACAGTGGAACCTCCCTTATAAGACCTTCAAAAATCATCCAAAATGAGGTCTTATAAGGGAGGGGTCTTATAAGGGAGGGGTCTTATAAGGGAGGGGTCTTATAAGGGAGGGGTCTTATAAGGGAGGGGTCTTATAAGGGAGGGGTCTTATAAGGGAGGGGTCTTATAAGGGAGGGGTCTTATAAGGGAGGTTCCACTGTACTGTGTTTTAGTTTGTAAAGCCTAATAAGTTTTCATCTTCAGCTGGAATTCTATATGTGCTATTTTCGCTAGCTTAAATCGCCCACGACTTTCGACAGCGATGAAAAAAGTTGATTGCAGTTCCATTGACGCTAAGATCGCCGGCGATTTTCGATGGCGCTATTCAAACATCGGGCTAAAAAACCTGATCGCGCCAACGGAATTGCAAGCAATGTTTTTCACCAGTACCACAAGTTTCTCCACTGCTTTTGGAAGCCATGCTCGCTCAAAAAATGGCGCGATGTTTTAGTTCCCGTCCATTTTCAGACTATTTTCGACAGCGACAAAAAAACATTTTCACTCCACCAGGCGGTAAAATAAAATCGTGATCGATTTTCAACTGACTGCTCGCGATTATCAGGCCTATGGGTGTACAAAATGACTTTACTGTTGGTGGCGATCAAATTTAATCGCGGGCGATTATCGCCGTCGATTTTCGCCTTTGAAATCGCGCATATGGAATTCTGGCTTCAACGTTCTTCCTGAAACAGCAGTGATATGATTGTGTACGTGCCTTCATATTTCTTACTTCCAGATTTTTTTTGGTGTGTGCAGATTCCGGGGTGAGATATGTGTATGGATTCCCGCGCATATGTGTGCACACCCTAAACATACTTTTACTTATAGAGATGCCTTGGCATAAGGCTGTCAGACCAGTTGACGTAAGCTAGAACACCAAGGCTACATAAAACAACATCTGCATAGTTATGCAAGGATTGTCTTTAGCCATGGCAAGCTCCTAGCTTAGCATCATCAGTCTCCAAAATCCTCCGACGTCTGAGTGTGGCTACTCACATGGCGGGGTAATCCCAAATGATTACACACGTAATGTTCTCATCCCTTGCTGGCGCATTTGTACCGTGGTGTTCAAGTGCTTCAGCTGTTGTTGGGATGATGCCTGGAGTCTTTAAGCCAGGGTATGACAACACCAACAACTTATATAGACATAGGTGCTACTCTTTCATTTTTACACTGATTTCAGTATTTTTAATTTGACCAGAAACTGAACTTCAGTTTTTTTAATTCACCCCCCCCAAAAAAAAATTGACCACAAGCGATTTAGGGCGTTTTAATCTTGGTGGTTCTATCTTGTTAGTTTACAAAGGCAATGTAATAATTTTACAAGGCTTATCAGACTCAAACTGTCTCTGTCCATCACTTTAACTGTCTGTCTATCTCGTTATCTCTCTTTCTTAACTTGCCCCCCTGAATCGTCCGACGGGGCTCTGCCCCTGTACCCTGCCGGGGCCATGGGTCCCTGGACCCCTGCCTTTCAGTTTTGGAAGTTGCACCCATGTATAGAGGATTGGACTTACGTGTGCGATGTTTTGAGATAATCTTTACTGCTGGCCTTGACAGGTGAGGAGAAAAAGAAGACCTCAGTGCACCCCACGTACCAGGTCCAAGTGTGCGATGTTTTGAGATAATCTTTACTGCTGGCCTTGACAGGTGAGGAGAACAAGAAGACCTCAGTGCACCCCACGTACCAGGTCCAAGTGCGCGATGTTTTGAGATAATCTTTACTGCTGGCCTTGACAGGTGAGGAGAACAAGAAGACCTCAGTGCACCCCACGTACCAGGTCCAAGTGCGCGACGCTTCCGACAGTGAGCGAAAACTGTGGAAGGATGCACAGACTGCGGAAGGTAAGTGAATATTATTTTTGTTCCCAGCCACCCCGGGATGGGGGTTGTTTGGTTGTGCAAATACTTCCTCCACCTACTGGAAGTTCTGTGCTTGTAACTTCCTCTAATCTGTCGTCCAGACCTGTTTACCTTTACGAAACAAAAGTCAAATTATGATAATTGCGGTGACGAAAAAAAATACGGAAAATAACCCACCACTACAGTTGCGTCGGCAAGCGCTGCTTTTAAAACAATGCTGTGAAAGATCTTTCCGGTTCTCAGTCATTCTGTTTCAAGATGGTGTCAAAGCGACTGCATGGTGAGATCACAAGCAGTTTGAACCGGTTAGTAAGCTGAGTTTGAAAGAGAAAAGGCCGATACATGGTTTTAAAATTGTTTTTAAAGGTCTCCCATTGCACTATTGCTTGAATATAAATAGGTTATGTGAAGAAAAATAATCGGCCGCGCGTTGGATTATGGTGGGTTTTTTCAAAATTACAAATTTGCAAAATAGGGGTAAACAGGTCTGGTCGTCCCTTTGACTCAGCCTTTTCCATTTGCTTACTGTCATCTACTATCTTTCTGTCCTTATTGGTCCATTCTCCTGCCTTTTTTCAAGAAACATGTATAATAAAGATTTTCTCCATCCGTAGATCCGGACATTCTGGGCCTAACTATTTCTTACCTTAGGCAGCTGCGCTCATATGACAGGAAACTGAGCGATCGCAGAAGAAGAAGAAAGAATTTGTATCCGGAACAAGCAACAAGGATTTTGCATGCACTGAATTACCACTCGCATGGGTGCTACTCTTTCAGTTTTGCACTGGTTTCAGTATTTTTAATTTTTATCAGAAACTGAACTTCAGTTGTTGTTTTTAATTCATCCCCCCAAAATTGACCACAAGCGATTTTGTGGGCGTTTTGAACTTAGTTGTTCTATCTTGGAAGTTTACAAAGGCATTGTAATAATTTTACAAGGCTTATCGGACTCAAACTGTCTCTGTCTCTCATTCTAACTGTCTGTCTGACTTGTTATCGCTCGCTCTCATAATACCATAGTGTTCAAGTGATTTGGCTGTTGGGATGATCCCTGGAGTCTTTTAGCCAGGGTACGACAGCAACAACAACATGAACAAACATAATTTGCAGGGGTGGGGGTGGAGGGGTATCGTATTTTTCGGACTACAAGGCGATATTTTATTTCTCCGACTGACAACCCTGCGCCTTATAATTTGACTAATAATACAATAAGAAAATAGAACAACATTTGAATTTTGTGTATTTTGGGTGGTGAGCCTTATCATAAAAAGCGCCTTGTAGTCCGGAAAATACAGTACTTTGACTACTTGTTGCGCAAAACACTAATTCCCCTCATTCTGGCTGCTTTCAGGTTTCCACAGAGAGCTGTTTGTTTCAAGTTATTTCGTTTAACAGAGGCAAATATTCTTAGCATTGATTTTGGTTAGGGATAGGAAAAGACCTTACAAGTGGCATACCACCATAAAACAATGTAAGCCTAATGGATAAAACACTTTAAATTGGTTTATGCTGGTGATGAGTGTTAGCCCTCTTGGCACGATGTATGATAAAACGTGTAAGCTAAAACAATGGCGTAAAATTGAAGACTGCAGAAACGTCAACCGGTACTTCTTGTTTTCACTTTTCATCTCTCATATAAACATTTGACTGGGAAACCTATACACGTTTAGAAAGAAGAAAGCTTGAATTTTGCAATGAAAGTAAAGAAAACAACTTGCCTTGAATGTGGTGACAGCAGTAATCCAGTAAAGCACTTTCACAGTGGCTGCAGCTAACCCCACCCCATCTCATGATGTTCCATCACTGCTACTCGTGTCAGACATCACAGAACCATGCAGTCGAACCCTTTTCCTTCGTTTTGCAACCAAAATACAAGCCTAAGTACATTCCTAGTCTCCATCAGAGTAGCTTATGGGCAACATACTCATCACTGGTGTCATCCTCATCCTCACAATCACTACTTTCATAATCGTTTTCACACACAAAACTGCAAACCGATCGATAAAATGTATAGATTCAGACAGCAGGAAGTTGTACGAGTGCTACGAGCTTTCTGATTGGTTAGCTGTATTCGCTTATTGGATTGGCCGAAGTTCGGCGCGATATTTGAACTAAGCCACGATCGTGGCTCGTCGTGCTCATCCAGTGGAGCCCCGACCGTGGCCCATCGTGCCAAGAAGGTTAACAAAAGGCATGAACTGAAAGGAGCTGAGAAAAGCTACTGTGGCCTTATAGTCAGAAACATACGATACTTTGAATATTTGTGCTGTTTAGTTTTGTGACAAACACACCTATGAAGAACACCAATCCTTGTCTTTTTGGGGGGGAGTTGAGCCTTATTACAGACAAACCTCTATTTTAAGACTTCCAAAATGTCCGGAAAAATCGGTCGTAAATTGGAGGGGTCGTATGACAGAGGTTTTCACTGGCAGCCGTAGAAAGAAAAAGTTCAGCACAGTTCATACTCTCTTCTTCATGCACACATACAATGACATATTAAAACTGGATTTGGGTCTTTCCAACTCCATAGGATTGTGCAATCGATGTATTGCAGTTTCATTTCGCCGACTTCTGTTAATCACCTCCACTCTCGTCCAAAGTCAGTGGTTTTCTTTTTCAAAGTCAGTGGTTTTCGTGCTTTTCCTACGCTTTCCGCCATCTTTTATACAACAAGGGAAGCGACTCCGCTTTCAGGCCCTTGACCGTGGTTGTTTCCCTTTGCTCGAAGTCTATGCAGACGACAACAACGGTCGTAAAAACCAACAAAATGGCGGTCGTAAGTCGCGTTTTAGAGGAAGTCGTTTAAGAGAGGTCGTTTACATAGTAAAATGCATCCGTGCCAACAAATCCGGTCTCAAATGAGAGGTGGTCGCTTAACAGAGGGTCGTAAAATAGGGGTTTGTCTGTCTATAGTGCACCTTTTAGTCAGAAACATACGGTACTTTGAATATTTGTTGTTTTGTCACAAAAACACCTATGAAGAAGTACACCATTCTTTGTATTTTTGTTGTTGTTGCAGATCTCGACACGGCGTTTGGCGACCCGGCCAAACTAAGGGACAGCAGATACACCGTTCTATTTCTCCCCGCGTCCTCCTCCCACGTAGAGGGGGAGACGGTGTTTGTGGGGAGACGCGGGGTCCTTGCCATGACTGTGGCGCACTCTGGTGGTGAGCATCGCGTTTTATTTTGTTTTATTCCTGGTATTGCAGTACCTCCAGGATTGACCCACTATCTTTTATAACTACAGTATTTTCCGGGCTATAAGCCGCTACTGTTTTCCTCAACTTTGACCCCAGCAGCTGAGACAGCGAATGCGGCTCATACGCGGATTTTCCTGAATCTATTTTAGGTTGGTCGTCAACTCCAACCTGTTCGTGTAGACATCGTCAATCTCGGTAAAAACGAATCATTCTCATGTCGAAATTGAAGAATTTACTCAGCGATATCACGATCTGACCACTGTCCACTGTCACCACTTTTGTGCACATGTGTCATCACTGAGCAGTTTATGATCAAAGTTTGAACTGAAACGGTCACGATCGTGTCGATCTTTACGAACTCAAATTGCGAAGTCAACTTCCAAGTTGAAACTAGGTGATCGGTCACACTCCATAAGTTGGAACTCATTGAATGGTCTCACTTTACAAAAAATAAGTTGAAAACCAGCTCCTTTCCGTTACCAAACTGATAAATCGGCATTAGTGTGTGCACTGAAACACTCACTGAATGCAAACAACTCACAAAATCCGATAAATGAAAGCAGCTGGCGCATTAGCGTTTGCCGTGATTTCGTATCTGCTGTGTGCGCTGCACCATTTTGTCAACCGAGTTGTATGCGCGGTAAAAGTTCCGTGTGTCGAAATTGTGACTGAAAATGAACTGCCAGAGCGTTACTTTGTCATGTTTTGTGTTGTGTTGTGCAGAATTGAGTATTTAGTAGGTCCGTTATGGCGAAGATTAGGTCTGTACTGTTATGTGACGTTTGTGTGTGAGTGCAACACGGGCCGTCAAAGTTGCCGTGGCTTTCGATCACGAGTTCGTCTGCTCGTCTTCTCAGGTTCGTTTTTCCTTTTCACTCTCTTGCGGCTTAGACACTGAATGCGGCTTTATGATTGTTTTTCCCAGAATTTTAATAAAATTCAGGGGGTGAGGCTCAGACAACGGTGCGCTTTGTAGTCCGGAAAATACGGTATGTAATTATGGTCCCTCACGTGTACCTGTTTCCAGGTCGGAGGACGTTAAACGGATTTTCAGTGAGAATGACAAAATCTGTTTTAACGTCCTCTGGTCTGGAACAGACACACATGGGGCATTAGTAGATTATGAAGATGGTGGGACGATCCTGGAGGCAGTGCAACATCAGGAGGCAGTGCAACATCAGGAAAGTCCCGAATTTTTGGAAGACCTATGTCTGCCTGGTTTATTTTTAATATATCATTTTAGTAAAAACTGTAAAGCGCTTAGAGCTTTGAGATAAGTGCTATATATATGTGACCCAGCACCACGAAAGGGACATTAAGTGTCAAACTGACCATTCTCGGAAACTGATACATTTGAAAACTTCAGACAATTCTCTTTCTAATGATATAAGAACCATTCTTGTATCTTTTTCCGTTCCAGAGTTATGAGCATTTAAAGTTAGTAGGGTGAGTGTCGGTCATTTTGAGAAAACACAGTCTAAAGTCTAGCCTAGCTGAAGAAAATGCATTGACCTACTCGTTTTAAAAACACTTATAAGACCATTTAGAGAGCATAGTAAATATTATCCTTTATAAATATGAAAGATAAGATGTCAGAGAACACGAAAAATACCCATAACTCAAAACTCACAAAAAAATGAGATTTTTGACTTTCCAAGTCTGTTGTGAGAAACTAGCCCAGCGACTTAATGTCCCTTTCATGGTGCTGTCTCACAAATGTTCTTAATGAATGAATAAATAAACGAATACTGTTGTGATGGCTATCCCAGGAGTGGACTCGGTGACCGGGCGTCTGGTTCCGGTCGTTCAGGAGGTCCTGGTGAGGGAGGGGGCAGTGGAGAAAAGTCTGGACACCGCTCAGGGACTCAGGACGCAGAAGGTGACCAGTTCTTTGCCATAGATCACCATGAGGGCATGCGTGTGTGTGTGTGTATGCGTGTGTGTGTGTGTGTGTGAGTCTGGACACTGCTCATGGACTCAGGACACTGAAGGTGACCTATTCTTTGCCATAGATCACCATGAGGGCATGCGTGTGTGTGTGTGAGTCTGGACACCGCTCAGAGACTCAGGACGCAGAAGGTGACCAGTTCTTTGCCATAGATCACTATGCGTGTGTGTGTGTGAGT
>CM065704.1:4828164-4890664 GCA_017654935.2 Phymorhynchus buccinoides
GCATGTATGTGTCGGTTTTCAGTTTTCACTGGCCTCCCCACTGCATTCAGCCGACACAATCTGATTTCAGAGGAGCTCAAAGGAGAACATTATTTGGAAGATTTTATTTTTTAGAAAAAAAGCGCAGGAGAATGGGCCAATAACTTCAATTGAATAAGTCAGAAAAATAGCAGACGACAGAATGCAAAGGGAAAAGGCAGAGCCAAAGAGAGTGACAGATTAGAGGAAGTTACAAGCACAGAACTTCCAGAAGGTGGGGGGATCTTCTTCTTCTTCTTCGATCGCTCAGACAGTTTCCTGTCAATTATTAGCACAGATGCGTCATGCTGCCGTTATGCGCCTAACTAAGAAATAGTTGGGCCCAGCAAGTCCGACTTTGGCTGGAGGAAATCTTTTTGAAAGTGTTTCATGAAAAAAGGCAGGAGGAGAATGGACCAGGTAAGGCAGAAAGATAGTAGATGACAGTAAGCAAAGGGAAAAGGCAGAGTCAAAGAGAGTGGCAGATTAGAGGAAATTACAAGCAGAACTTCCAGAAGGTGGGGGGATTATTTGTATGAAAGATCCTACAGGGAGGAGGAGAGGGTTACAATTGAGAAGTGGAATTGTAAGTAAAACAAGCGGTACATATTCATGGATGCTCCGGCTTTCAGGATGTCCTGAAATGCAGGATTTTTGTTACTGCCTGGATTCTGCATTGCTGGATTATGATAATTTGAGAAGCAACAACAAAATTTATAAACGTTTTGTCGGTTTCTCGCATGTGTAGAATATAAAAGAAATGAATACAGATAAATATTTACATGCCTTTACCAGGAACTTTATATTTTTAGGATTGTTTAAGTCAAGTTGTTAACTGGGCGGCCCCTGGACCCAGGAATTTTGAAATTTCCCAGGAGCACCCATGCATATGCAGTGAACTGATGTGTCAAGGTCTTTTGCTGTCGACCTTGCGGCAATCTCCGTTGTGTTTTGTTATCTTTCTTCTGGCAGGCTCCCAGCATGCCTGTGAAGTTCTCTGACCTTGGCAGAGAGGCACTGACAGACTGGGTGAGTACTAAAAACAGTGATGGTTGAAAGAAAGTAGCGTATTTTTCTAACCATTAGGCGCTTGTGAGTGACCCGGGTTCGAATCCCGGCCTCGCCTTTCTTTCTAGTTTGACAGGAAAATCGAACTGAACGTCAAGTCCTTTGGATGGGGACTTAAAGCTAGTCTGACCCGTGCGCTTTACGCACGCAAAAATCCCACGGCAGTTGAAAGTCGGTAAGAGCAGGGAGAAATCCCGCTGCCTGGTATGGCCAAATTGATAGCTAGGTTTTCCAAGTGTGCCCACACCCTGTGCCCCCCCCCCCCCCCACAAAAAAAAAAAAAAAAAAAAAAAAAAGGGTTGTCGCTGCACTTGCGGCGACACGCTCTCCAGGGGAGAGCAGCCCGAATTTGACAGAGATAAGTCTCTGTGACTAGAATATACCAATTACCAAATAAATGGGGCAAATCCGGCGATTTTCAAGAAAAAATCTGTTATTGTATGTGTACCGGTACTGTGTCATTTTGACATGCTCTGTAAATAACACGGGAATTGTCGGGGTGGCTGTGGTGTCATAGTGTGTAGAGAATTTAACGATGGACTAACATCTGTAACTGTGTTGTCTACTGTGTCGTTTTGACATGCTGCGTGGTACACAGGAGCTGTGTGGGTGGCTGCACATAGCCTAATGATGGACTAGTTTGTGTACTGTGTTATTCTGTGTCATTTTGACATGCTGTGTATATAACACAGGATAAACAAATGTAAAAAAAAGTACCGCATAAGCCGTGGAAAAATGGCGATGCACGATGTCCGCTTCAGGTTGAGTCTAGAGTAGATTACGGGTGTGTTGACTGCCAAAGCGAAAGTGTCTGACCGCGAAACAAATCGTCATTTTGTAAAAAAAAATATACCGAAATCTAGGTGATTTTTTGTCATCAACCATGAACCAGGCCACAGATCAAAGGTCTGAATCAAGGATGCCACTGAGTTGAGTTTACTTTCACTTTCGGTAACGTTTATGCCGCGGCACAGTACTACTACTAGCCGCAGGGGGGGGGGGGGAGTTGTGGCTTATAGTCCACAGCACACCAATTCCCCACATTCTGCTCAGAGAGCTATTTGTTTCAAGATATTTTCCTTTAACAGAGGCAGATATTCTTATCATTCAGGCATAAAAACATCTCCGTTTTCTCCGCCTTCTCTGCCTAATTTTTTTCCGAAATCGACCAATAAATTTTGACTACCCAAAAAAAATCTCCGCCTAATAAAAAAAAAATGGAATAAAAACTCGGCATGCTGGGTCTTTAAATGGCACGATCATCATTTCACGCCTTCTCCTCCTCCCGACGTCATCACTTCCAAAATGGCGTCTTTTTTTTTTAACAGATTAGCCCCCACTGAACAAAAGTTCTGATGTTATTTGTGCTGGAAAAAAAAAAATTGGTGACAGTCTCCCCCCCCCCCCCCCCCCCCCCCCCGCTCAACAAAACTTCTGACATCAGCTGAAAATCCGGGTGGAAGGATTTCTCGGCCGAAAAAAATCTCTTTTTGAGGGAACAGTAGTTATCATGCCTGATCATTGATTGTGGGTAGGGATAGGAAAAGACCTTACAAGTGGCATACCACCATGAAACAATGTAAGCCTAATGGATAAAACACTTTAAATTGGTTTATGCTGGTGACGAGTGTTAACAAAAGGCATGAACTGAAAGGAGCTGAGAAAAGCTACTGTGAGTCCGCGAATTACGGCACTGTGTCACGTTGACATTGTGTCATTCTATGTGTCATTTTGACATGCTGTGTACAACCCAGGAATTGGCTGGCTGGCTGCAGTGTCGCTGTGTGGAGAACCAGGCCACAGCCAAGGCCTCCCTGCAGTCCCTGGCCCAACTGTACTGTGTCATTTTGACATCATTGTGTCATTCTATGTGTCATTTTGACATGCTGTGTACATTAGGCCTATCCTTGCCTCCAAAAATTACAAAAAATAGGGTCTTCAGATAACAGGCCCTGATTTGATGCTTTTTAATAACATTGTGGTGCAAAAATACGACATTGGCGGTGAAAGGGTTAAAAGGTTTTTTTGCACTTATTTTCTTAAAAAAGCTTCAGAGTTGCCCTGGACCCCACTGGGGGCCTACACCGGCCCTCAGACCCCCTCTCTGCAGTCCCTGGCCCAACTGTACTGTGTCATTTATGTGTACAGTGTGTACATTGTGTCATTCTATGTGTCACTTTGACATGCTGTGTACAACCCAGGAATTGTCTGGCTGGCTGCGGTGTCGCTGTGGAGAACCTGGCCACAGCCAAGGCCTCTCTACAGTCCCTGGCCCAACTGTACTGTGTCATTTATGTGTACAGTGTGTACATTGTGTCATTCTATGTGTCATTTTGACATGCTGTGTACAACCCAGGAATTGGCTGGCTGGCTGCGGTGTCGCTGTGTGGAGAACCTGGCCACAGCCAAGGCTTCTCTACAGTCCCTGGCCCAACTGCTGGACCAGATTGGAAACATCGTCATCAACGACGACATCGGACGACAGGTGATTACCTGAATGGGGATTTTATAGCAGGGTATCAATCTTCATCTGTGACATTCAGGAAGCTCCCACCTGGAGAGTGCGTGGTCTCTAGTGCAGCACCACCTTTTTTTTTCTTTCTTGCATGCTGTTTTTGGCTCACTCGTGTCAACGACATGAAAGTGAGTCTATGTTCTCATGCTTCTTTGGTTTTCCGGGTGTCTGTGTGTGTGTGTGTGTCCGTCTGTGGTGACTTTAAAGTTGGCTTTTTCTCGGTTACCTAAAAGGTGTTAATCGATCAAACTTTGCACGTATATAGATATCTATGCAAGCTTTCAAACATTAATGATTTTGATCATTAAATAATTTAAACAACGCTGTAAACAGATAACAAACAGATAATATTTTTAGATTAGTGGGTTAGAGAGTATTCGACGGGCAACATGAGTGAAGAGTCATAAACAGTGAAAGCCTCGATAGCTCATTGCGTAGAGCTTCTGTCTCTCATGCCAATGGTTCCGGGTCGATTTTTGGCACAGGCACTTTTTTTAATTTTTTAAAGTTTGTTAGTTGTATCCATTAACGATAGTTTCATTTGTCTTTTAAACACCCCCCTCATGTTTACTACCCTCAATCTCAAAGTCATTATTTGTTGTCAATCTTGTACTTAAACACCCCCCTCATGTTTACTACCCTCAATCTCAAAGTCATTATTCGAGGCGTAATTGCCTAAACGTGTCATCATAAGAGAAATAAAGGATGATAACACGTTTAGGCAATTACCCCTCATTTTATTGGCAATCTTGTACTTTAAACACCCCCCTCAATCCTTGTTGTTGTCCCACATGTGCCTGTTCGAGTGAGCCTTGAAGGCTTTGCCTATTGTTTTTGTATTATGTGGCTCAAATGGAAGTAGGGTAAATTTTAACCACTTGACAACTTTTGTTGCCACTGGATTCTTTGACGTGTGAATCAATTTTTCTCCCCATGAGGATAATGAAAGGTCTTCCGTACAAACAGTTCCCCCATCTTCTGGAAGTTCTGTGCTTGTACCTTCCTCTAATCTGCCACTCTCTTTGACTCTGCCTTATCCTTTTGCTTTCTGTCAGCTACTATCTTTCTGCCTTATTGGCCCATTCTCCTGACTGGTTTTTTTCTTTTCTTTTAATCTTCCAAATATTTTTCTTGTTTGAGCTCCACCAAAATCGGAACGTGTGGGCTGTACGCAGCGGGGAGACCAGTGAAAACTGAAAACTGGACACATACATACCTTACCCATTATGGCCTTATTGGCCGGGAACTCAGAAAAAGAAGGATGAAAGAGTGAGTGAAAGCAAGGAATGTGGAATGAATAGGAATAAAAATCGTTGAATATCAACATAACTGAAAGAACATTAACCCTTTCATCGCCACTATCGCCTCTTGGCACCACACTGACTTAACACCCATTTCACTAAAAGGCATGAAATGAGGGTCTGTTAGCTAACGACCTTATGTTCTTAGTTTTAGGAGGTAAGGATAGGCCCTATTGTATGTATGTCAGAGAGGAATCCGCAATATTGCAGACATTTTTTTCTCTACCCGGGTAAAGTTTAATGGTAAATATTGGCTGAAAAATGGCTGGCATTAAAAGGGTTAAAAGGGGGGGGAAAAAGGGAAAAAAAGTTTGTTGTAAGGTGGTCAAGCTTGTGCCGTGGTTTCTGGGACAGGTGGAGGCGGCCGTGTCGTCCATTCAGCAGAGTGAGGACCTGCTGTCCAGCGGTCAGCTACACCAAGCCTTCCTAGCGTCCCGCGACGCCATTGTCGCTTCTGGTCAGTGGCTCACCGAATGAAAGTTGAGGTTACGAAAATGTAAAGCTGTTCAGCCCAGTTTCAGTTATTATTCTCCCCTTGTACGTGTAGTATCTGTGACAGAAAGCTTCTCAATCTGCGAGCCTTCTACTGGCTAGGATTGGCTGCACGGGTGCTACTGTTTCAGTTTTACACTGATTTCACTATTTTTTAATGTTGCCAGAAGCTTAACTTCAGGTTTTTTTTTAATTCATCAAAAAAAAAAGTTCTTATAAATTTTGTTTGACCACAAGCGATTTGGGGCGTTTTCAACTTGGTGGTTCTATCTTGGAAGTTTACAAAGGCAATGTAATAATTTTACAAGGCTTATCAGACTCAAAATGTCTCTGCCTATCATTTTAACTGCCTGTGTCTCGTTATCTCTCTGTCTTAACTTGCCCTCCCCCCGAATTGCCCGACAGGGCTCTGCCCCTATACCCTAGGGGCCATGGGTCCCTGGATCCCTGCCTTTCAGGTTTTTTTCATTTGGGGAGTTGACCCATGTGGCTGTGTTTGGTCGTGGCAGACACAGGGCCGGATCCGGGGGGTGGGGGTGGGGGTTACCTGGGTTCCGTAACCCGTACCCCCCCCCACACACACACACAAACAAAAAAAAAAGAAGAGAGTGAGGGAGAGGGAGAAAGAAGTCGTTATTACTGTTTTATTGTTCTTAGGTGCAATTTAAAGGGGTTTTTTGTACTTCTTTTTTTTTTTAAAAGCTTCAGAGTTGCCCTGGACCCCGCTGGTGGTGAAAGTGCTGATTGATATATTATGTTGGTTTTACAGAGAAGGCGTTCTTTGACCAGTCTCTGCTGGAGCTTCTCTATTTCCCCGAGGATCAAAAGTAAGAAGTGTGTGTGTGTGTGAGCGCACGTGTGTGTGCGTGTCTGTGTGACTGCGCGTGCATGTGTGTGTGCATGAGTACCATTTTTGGCTCACTCCAAAACAAAGTTAACATGAAGTGAGTCTATAGTATGATAGTTGTTCGGTTGTGTATGTGTGTTGTGTCCATGGTCTAATCTCCAAACTTTAACGTTAGCATTTTCTCGGGAAATAGAATACATACATTGTTCAAACTTTGCACACATATATATGTCTATATATGCAAACTTTCAAACAATAATGATTTGAATAATTAAATACTTAGCCCTTTCACCGCCAACATCGCATTTTGGCACCACAATGATTTAACACCCATGTCACAAAAAGGCGTCAAATCAGGGCCTGTTATCCATAGACCATATGATATCCTGTTAATCTTGGGAGGTAAGGATTGGCCTTACGTTAAATATGTCACAGAGGATTCCCCAATATTACAGACGTATTTTTTTCTCTACCCAGGTAAGTTTAATGGAGAATGTTTGCTGAAAAATGGTTGGCGGCGAAAGGGTTATAACAACAGTGTAAACAGATAACGAACAGATAACATTTTAGATTTGTGGGTTAGAGTATTCAACAGGCAACATGAGTTAAGAAACTCATCAACACTGAAAGCCTCGATAGCTCATTGGTAGAGTGTCTGTCTGTCATGCCAATGGTTCTGGGTCCGATTCTCGGCACGGGCACTTTAAAAAAAAACCAACGGTTTTAGTTGTATCCATTAACGATAGTTTCATTTGTACTTTGAAATTGTATTGGCAATCTTGTACTTTAGACACCCCCCCCTCAATCTTTGTTTGTTGTTGTCCCACATGTTCCTGTTCGAGTGAGCCTTGAAGGCTTTGCCTCTTGCTTACACTTGAAAAGGACAACATGATAAATAACCCAATCTTAATATAAGGGAGAGGTCTTGGAAGGGAGGTACAGTAAGATCTCATTTTGGGCTGATTTCTGACGGTCTTTTGAGGGAGGTTCCACGGCGCTGTGTTGTTTGCTGTCCCCCAGGTTTGCCATCTACATCCCCCTGTTCCTGCCCATCAGCATCCCCGTGATCACCTCCCTCATCCAGGCCCTCAAGTGGCTGCGACTCAGGTGGCAGCGCAGCAAGCCCAAAGCCCAGTGAACCCACCCTTCTTCTTCTTTGTTAATAATAATAATAATGACAATTTTCATAGCGCTTATTCTCCTTACGGGGCTCTATCCAAGCGCTTCACAAATAAATTAAAAAATCTTACAAAGAAAGAAACAAACAAAAAACAACACACTTAACGTAAGGAACAACACAAAAAGAAATCACGATAACTACATTTACGTCACCCCCCCACCACCCCCATTGACACTCCACTAGAATCCAAACCATTACAAACAGCGTTTTCCACGCAAAAAGGCATTTTCTCACACTACCCTCCCCCGCATTCACCATCCCCCTTCAATGACCTCAAGCTGACCTACTTTTCATAGATCTCCCAGCATGCACACACACGCGCGAAGACGGGAGAGTGGCTGCCTGCCCACGTGGCGGGGGTAATCGAAAACAGTCATGCACGCAACGTTCTCATCCCTAGCTGATCTGCTTTGTACCATGGTGTTCAAGTGCTTTCGGCTGTTGGGACGATCCCTGGAGTCTTTTAGCCAGGATACGTCAACAACATCTTTTTGTTCTCCCAGTGCTATACGGATGGGAGTACATTCCAATTGGAAAGAGGGCCTCTCTGTGTGTTTTTGCATGTCCAAGGGCATGTGCGCATACTTTCCGTGCGGGGGAAATGCGGATAGATATGTAGGTATGTGCGTGGAAAATGCGGATGGTTGTGTGGGTTTCCATGCGTGGAAAATGTGGATTGTTATGTGGGTTTCCGCACAGAAAAATGCGACCTTTTTTTTTTTTTAGTTCTTGGTTGCCTTTGCAACTCGACCAACGAGAGGGAAGTAACTATTTTTTCAAGTGCGCATACATTGCTTTAACGTCAGAAACAGTGTCATAAGCTCTATTAAAAAAACCGCATGGCAGGGTGCTGACAGTGAATGTCTTTGCGCTTGGTGGGAGTGCTGAGTGACGTCTTAGGGCAATATATTCGCCCCTGGTGCTAGAAGAGTTAAACATTATGCTCTTCTAGTGTGTGAAATAGGATCTCAAGTGTGCTTGGTGTATATTTGCATGCAGAACCTGAATTGATCGTGCTATCTGCATACAGTGGTACCCCTCTAATAAGACGCTTGCAAATGCGACTTCTCCTCACATACGACCGATTTTTTTTTTCCCGAACACATTCCAATATATATCCTATGCCACAAATACGACTTTTCCCGAGTTCCGACCCGATTTCAGGGGTTGAGATGCGACCACAATCTTATCTTTTTGCAGTCAAGTTCGTGCAAATCGATCTTTCGATGAAAAGCAGACGAACTCGTGATCGAAAGTCATGGCAACGGGTCCGATGGCAACTTCGATGGCCCATGTTGCACTCACACTCAAACTACACATAACAGTACAGACCTAATCTTCGCCATAACGGACCTACTAAATACTGGATTATGCACAACGACACAACACAACACAAAACATGACAAAGTAACGCTCTGGCAGTTCATTTTTAGTCACAGTTTGCACACACAGAACTTTTACCACGCATACAACTCAGCTGACAAAATGGCACTGCATACACCGCAGATACGAAATCACGGCAAACGCTAATGCGCCAGCTGCTTTCATTTATCGGATTTTGTGAGTTGTTTGCATTCAGCGAGAGTTGTAGTGCACACACTAACGCCGATTTATCAGTCTGATAGCGGAAAGGAGCTGCTTTTCAACTTTTGTTTTTGTAAAGTGAAGCCATTCTGATTCACTGAGTTCCAACTTATGGAGTATGACCGATCACCTAGTTTCAACTTGGAAGTTGACTTCGCATTTATGTGTGCACAGAGTTCATAAAGATCGACACGATCGCGTCTGTTTCAGTTCACACTTTGATCATAAACTGCTCAGTGATGACACATGTGCATAAAAGTGGTGACATTTAGTGGTCAGATCGTGATATGGCTGATTAAATTCTTCAATTTCGACATGAGAACTGTTCGTTTTTACCGAGATTGACGATGTCTACACGCACAGGTTGGAGGTGACAACCAGCATAAAATGGATTCGGGAAAATCCGCGTATGGCGACTCTGAAAAGATGCTTGGTCCTCTAATAAGACCACCCCTCAGATAAGACTTTTTTTTCACCGCACTTTCAAGGTCTTATTAGAGGGGTACCACTGTAGTTGCCAACCCTCCTGGTAAATCCGGGAGCTTCACGGATTTTGTCACCTCTCCCGGTCTTCACGTGACATGAAGCGTTTGAATGGGTGTTTGTCTGTTTAAAAAAAACAAAATTCTTACAGTACTTTGTAAATATACGTTTTTCTCTTGTATTATGTGCTTTGCACGTTTTTTCATACAATTCACAACTTCCTTTTTTTTTTAAACGTGTGTATATAATGATGTGAGTGTTTGATTAGAATGGTATGGTATAGTTTACTGGTGGAAGCTCACCTTCTTTTAAATATGCTGTGAGGCAAACAAAAGAAAAGTAACTGGATTTGAATGGACTTTTTAATATAAATATTCTAAAGAAATTAGGGCATCACAGATATTGTGATAAGCTTCTCAGCTGTTTCATTCTTCTTCTTCTTCGATCGCTCAGACAGTTTCCTGTCAAATATGAGCGCAGATGCGTCGTGCTGCCGTTATGCGCCTAACTAAAAAATAGTTAGGCCCAGCAAGTCCGACTTTGGCTGGAGGAAATCTTTTTGAAAGTGTTTCTTGAAAAAAAGGCAGGAGAATGGACCGGTTAGGCTGAAAGATAGTAGATGACAGTAAGCAAAGGGAACAGGCAGAGTCCTAGAGAGTGACAGATTAGAGGGAGTTACAAGCACAGAACTTCCAGAAGGTGTGGGAACTATTTATACAAAAGACCCCCCAGTATCACCTCTGGGGGAGCTGTTCCATTCAAGTCTACCATGTTGCATACTTGTATGTGTGTGAGCGTTTCGATTTTATTTGCTTGGTGTGTGTGCACGTGTGGTTATTGTTGTTAAAAACTCAAAACTTTCAGTAACGATCCAGACATTAACTTTTCTCATGATTGTCCATTTCTTAATTTACGTGTGTGTATTTGGGGAAGGGGGTGTGTGTGATGGTACGGAGGGCGGGCCTCAACAGATTTTGAATAAAATGCAGCTTCTTTTTTATGAAAATAATTTTTGGGCCACGGGTTCATAACAAATCCACGAGAGTTTTGTTTTTGGAGTATCAGTATGTTTGAATTATGAGATTGTGTTGATTGTTGTTAATTGCTTCCAGACTTGACCTTTCACAACATAATTGAATGGTCTGAACGCTAGGTCTTCTTATTCTTCTGCGTTCCCAGGCCATAATGGGTAAGGTACGTATGTGTCCGGTTTTCAGTTTTCACTGGTCTCCCCGCTGCGTACAGCTGACATTCCGATTTCGGAGGAGCCCGAAGAACAATTATATATTTGGAAGGTGATTTTTTTTAAAGGCACAGGAGAACGGGCCAATAAGTCAGAAAGATAGTAGATGACAGAAAGCAAAGGGAAAAGGCAGTCAAAGATAGTGGCAGATTAGAAGTTACAAGCACAGAACTTCAAGAAGGTGGGGGAGCTATTTTTATGAGACACCCCCGCTACTACTGGATAATTACCCGTTGTCTATGCAATAAATTTATTTTAGAACAATGTAAAAAAAGTTGTACCGACAATTCAGTTGTTGGGATTGCCAGTCTTACGACCATCTTTGGACTATCACAGGTTTATTCATTCATTATTCTAAAAAAATTGGAATTTACACATCATTTTCTGTGTTTATACACACATAAAAAGGTTTGTACAATATGGAAGATTTCATTGTATTCGATGTACACAATTCATTGTTTCAGTTTAAATATTTTTAAAAAATTTTTTTATCTCTATAACTCTTTAATATATATCACATAACTTATATACAATCAAAACAGCGACATTCTAAAATAAATCTCCTTTAAAATGTCTCTTCAAATAAACAAATTTTTTTATATATATATATTTTTTTAAATAAACAAGTTAAGTACATTGCTTTTTTCCTGTTGTTCTAAATACGCTTCCGTGAACAGTGTTCTTGTGCCACAAACCATTTCTTCTGGATTACCTTATTTTTCGAACGTCTTATTATATGACGCACGCCCCAAATTTTAATCTGGGAAAAAATTATCATTTTATAGTCCGAACAATATGGTAGACAGATATATGGCACAACAAAAATAATGTTTTCAATTCTGTGGCTTTGCAAGCTCTGCTCTCATGGTGACCTCAGTTTCGGTTTCCGATCCAGTCTATGCCTTGGTGCGTTCGGGTCAAAGTCATGGGGATCAGTGAGTTCTGGGGAGCTGTCGGTGGACGGTTGTGGTGGCGCCCTTGGAGGAGGACCTCACTCAAGCTGGCTCTGCGACTTAAGCTGGAGACAGACTATGCGACTGCCTCATATGACTCGATCAGGTCGTGACGTTGACCAAATTTTGTTTCCCGCACAGAAGAGGTCACAAGCCATCTGACTCGATCAGACTCGATCAGTGAAATTTAGAACCCGCCCTATTCGGCCCTGTCACATGACTGGGCCCGACTGAGTCAGACTGATCGAGCAGCATGGTATGCAAATGAGGTGAAACGTCACGACCTGATCGAGTCACATGAGGCAGTCACATACTGACATAGTCTGTCGCCGGCTTAAGAGAATAGTGTCGTCAGTAGGAGGCTTAGTAGGTGGTGTCCTGAACAGGCTCTACTGAACTCCACCGAAGTGACTCAGCAGCAGTGCAGTGTCTCCTCGGTTGGTTGCCTCCTGACGGCCTAACATAGATTCGCTCCTCTTGGACTGCTGGTCTCGGATTCTGCGACCTGAACGTGCCCGGTGTGTGGCTGCGAATTGGGATTCGGAATGAGCGGCGTGAGAGCTACTCCACTGTATGGCCCAGAAGATGGGGGGGGGGGGGGGGGGGGGGGGGGGGGGGGGGGGGGGGGGGGGGGGGGGGGGGGGGGGGGGGGGGGGGGGGGGGGAGGGGGGGGGGGGGGGGGGGGGGGGGGGGGGGGGGGGGGGGGGGGGGGGGGGGGGGGGGGGGAGGGGGGGGGGGGGGGGGGGGGGGGTGGGGGGGGGGGGGGGGGGGGGGGGGGGGGGGGGGGGGGGGGGGGGGGGGGGGGGGGGGGGGGGGGGGGGGGGGGGGGGGGGGGGGGGGGGGGGGCTTATAGACAAAAAGAAATTCTAATTTAATATATTTTAATTAAAAAAATCAATGGAAATCTGTATATAACAACATAGCACCTCTGTTCTCCTACGATGCAGTAAGTGGGAGGACTAACCAACATTTAATCAACCTTGGGAGTTGGAATAATCGTTTCTGACAAATCATTCTAGCTATTTGTGACAAATCGCTGTACAAACCCATTTTTGGCAAAAAGCTATCTACAGGAATAATTCCTGGTGAATCAATCTAGTAACCATTTCTAATAAACTTGTGTACAATTCATTTCAGATTAACCAATCTAGGATCAATTACTAATGTATCAATCAGTTCAACATCAAGGAACCATTTTCTGATAAACCAATCTAGGAATCGCATTTCTGAGAAATCAGACAAGAAAACCGTTTGATACGTCATGATAGAAGCCATTTCAGACAAATCAACTTTGGAGAAAAAAATCTGAAAAATCCATTTAGGAACCATTAATGATCTTCAATCAAGCTAGGAAAGATTTGAGACAAATCAACATAGAATTTCTTACAATCAACCTAGGAAAGATTTGAGACAAATCAACATAGAATTTCTTACAATCAACCTAGGAATGACTTGTGGCAAATCAACCTAGAATTTCTTTCAGTCAACCTAGAAAAGATTTGTGACAAATCAACATAGAATTTCAACCTAGGAAATTTGTAACAAATCAATCAACCTAGGAAACATTTACGACAAATCAACCTAGAATTTCTTACAATCAACCTAGGAATGATTTGTGACAAATTCTGAACCCAGAATTTCTTACAACCCATTTCTTACAATCAACCTAGGAATGATTTGTGACAAATTCTGAACCCAGAATTTCTTACAACCCATTTCTTACAATCAACCTAGGAATGATTTGTGACAAATTCTGAACCCAGAATTTCTTACAACCCATTTCTTACAATCAACCTAGGAATGATTTGTGACAAATTCTGAACCCAGATTTTCTTACACTCAACCTAGGAAAGATTTGTCACAAATGAGTCCTAAAAATCAACCTTGGATTAGGAAAGATTTATGACAAATCAACCTAGAATTTCTTGCATTCAACCTAGGAAAGATTTGTGACAAATTCTGAACCCAGATTTTCTTACAACCCATTTCTTACAATCAACCTAGGAATGATTTGTGACAAATTCTGAACCCAGAATTTCTTACAACCCATTTCTTACAATCAACCTAGGAATGATTTGTGACAAATTCTGCACCCAGATTTTCTTACAACCCATTTCTTACAATCAACCTAGGAAGGATTTGTGACAAATTCTGAACCCAGATTTTCTTACAACCCATTTCTTACAATCAACCTAGGAAGGATTTGTGACAAATTCTGAACCCAGAATTTCTTACAACCCATTTCTTACAATCAACCTAGGAAGGATTTGTGACAAATTCTGAACCCAGATTTTCTTACAACCCATTTCTTACAATCAACCTAGGAATGATTTGTGACAAATTCTGAACCCAGATTTTCTTACAACCCATTTCTTACAATCAACCTAGGAAGGATTTGTGACAAATTCTGAACCCAGATTTTTTGGCAATCAACCTAGGAATGATTTGTGACAAATTCTGAACCCATAATTTCTTACAATCCACTTCTTACAATCAAACTAGGAATGATTTGTGACAAATTCTGAACCCAGATTTCCTTACAACCCATTTCTTACAATCAACCTAGGAATGACAACCAACAAATCAACCCCAGAAACAACTCCCCTCACAAATCTAAGAACCGTTTCTAACGAAGAACTCTTCGGTCATCTGTTCGATTTTCCGGCGCAGAGCTTTCTCCCAGTTGTCGGTGACCTCGAGGTCTTCGGCGTAGGTGGGGGAGGCCTTGAGCTCCTGCACGCGGGGATCATCCATGGGCTGGAGTCCGGCTGCCAGGATGGCCTCCTGGAACTTCAGAGGGGACGCCGTGCACACGCACACCCTGGGGAAGGGGGCTTCAACCCTGAAAAACATCAGATCTAAGACTGTTTATTCCCCCCAAAGTCGGAGTGTGGCTGTCCACATGGCGGGGTAATCAAAAACGGTCTCTAAAATCATTATTTCGTGTGAAAAGACATTAAATTAAAGATTCATTCATTCAAAAATGGTCGCATGCGTAATGTTCTCATCCCTAGCTGGTGCGTTTGTACCATAGTGTTCGAGTGCGTCGGCTGTTGGTAGGATCCCTGGAGTCTTTCAGCCAGGATATGACAACAACGACAAGAAGACTGCTTATTGTCCATAATGCAAAGCATACGTGGACAAATTGTCTCCACCATGTAAAGGAAAAGGCATGGGCGGAACTCTTTCAGTTTCACACTGATTTCAGGAACTGAACTTCAGTTGTTGTTTTTTAAATTTCACCCCCCAAATAATCGATTTGAATTTGGTTGGTCTATTCTGGAAGTAGCTTGAAAACAGTGTGGTCTTCTTGTTCCTGTATTACCCTGGCTTAAAGACTCCAGGGATCATCCCAACAGCCGAAGCACTTGAACACTATGGTACAAATGCAACAGCTAGGGATGAGAACATTACGTGCGTGACCGTTTTTGATTACCCCGCCGCGTGGGCAGCCACACTCCGACTTCGGAGGATTTGGAGAGACTGATGATGTTATGCTAGGAGCTTGTCATGGCTAAAGAAAATCCATGCATAACTGCATAGCATAAGAACATTTTGATGTAGCCTTGGTGTTCTAGCTTATGTTAATTGGTCTGACACAACCTTATGCCAAGGCAGACCCTTCCCTTATAAGACCTTGTTTTAGATGATTTTTGAAGGTTGTATTAGGGGGAGGTTCCAGTGGTATTTAGGACTTTATAGGCGTCTCTGTGAAATTCAGGTTGCTCCCACCTGGAGAGTGCGTCACAGCCAGAGGCGCGCCACCATTTAAAAAAATATTTTGCATGCGATTTTTGTGTGATTGATGAGGAACGAAATGAGGGGAGTAAATGTTGACCAAATGACAACTTTTTCGTTGCCACTGGGTTTAACGTGTGCTAAGTGCATGGGCACACAGGACCTCGGTTTATCGTCTCATCCGAAAGACTCCACATTCAGACCCGTAAGGCCTAGTGCAAAGTGAGAGGAAAAATCCCCTGTACCCAGGTTCGAACTCGGGTTTACTGTGCACGAGGCGAACGCGTTACCACTGTGCCACTCTACAGTGTGATAGCGAGGTTTCTTCTTCTTCAATCGCTCAGACAGTTTCCTGTCAATTATGAGCGCAGATGCGTCATGCTGCCGTTATTTACAATATTTCCATCTATACGCCAGCTCGCACTTTGCGTTCAGTTTCTGACCCGCTTTCTCTCCAGATCCCTAGGTATAAGCTTTCAACTGTTGGTCGGCGCTCTTTTGCTGTCTCAGGACCGACATCTTGGAACAAACTTCCTCTTTCCCTCCGTCAGCGACCGACCCTCTCAGCCTTCAAATCTAATCTTAAAACCCACCTGGTCCCCCGTCATTGAGGCTCCACTCTCTTTCTCTTCTCTCTCTTACCTTTAGGTCTGTTTCTGCTGTATTCCATTTATGTCAAACGTGTGTGTTCGCTTTGTATTGCATTTTTGTTTGAATGCGTTATGAATGCTAACATGTGTGTGCGCTTTGATTTGATTTATATTAAGATTCAGCGGCGTATAAATACTGTATGTTGTTGTTGTTGTTGTTATGCACCTAACTAAGAAATAGTTAGGCCCAGCAAGTCCGACTTTGGCTGGGGGAAATGGTTTTGAAAGTTTTGTGAAAAAAAAGGCAGAATGGACTGAAAAGGCAAAAAGATAGTAGATGACTGTAAGCAAAGGGAAAAGGCAGAGTCAAAGAGAGTGACAGATTAGAGGAAGTTACAAGCACAGAACTTTCAGAAGGTGGGGGATCTATTTATACAAAAGATCCCCACGGGGGGGGGGGGGGGATAGCGAGGTTCGAACCCACCCCTGGTCCTGCGTGCTGTAGTGGTAGGCGGCGGCCACGGCGGTGTGGGGGCACAGCATGTAGCTGTTCTCCTCCCAGCATCGCTTCAGCGTGCGCTTGATGCCCTCGTCCCCCATCACAAAGGTCTGGATATCACCCTGCATCTGATAATAGACAACAACAGACGATTTTCGGAAAAAAACTAGGGGAGAGCACATCGTGAAAATTAGAGTTGTTTACCTCCATTATTCTGTCAAATACCATAGCAACAATGTCGTTGAAGCTTGGAACAACATTTTTTTAAAGAAAAATTAGGGGTTTAAGTGAAGGAGTCCCTGGGACCCCTTGTTTTGCGGGACGATTGGGAGCCCTGGGGAGTGATAGAAGGTGGTGGAACTATTTGTACAAAAAACCCCCACCCCCACTGCTATCCACACAGGGAACAATACCTGTTTCAGAAGCTTTTCTGGAATCTGGGTCTTCCCTGTCTTTTCCACCTCGTTCATCATGCGTTTGACCAACGCCGTGTCCCCGTCAGAACACAGGTACCACACCCGCTCAAAGTTGTAGGCAAACTGCAATCACATATTTTCATAAAATTAATGCTGTATATATGGAACAGGGTTCGTACAGATTTTTCCCTTCCAAATTTACAAACTTTTTAAAGACTTCTTAAAGACCTTTCCCAAAAAAATAAGGACTGTATATGACGGTAATGCACACACACACACACACATACAATGGGTGGCGCTGCGCTTGTGTCGCGTCGACGACTTTCCAGATGGGAGCAACCCGAATCTCACAGAGATAAGTCTCTGTGACTTGTATATACCAAAATATCAAACACCAAATACACAGTGACCTACCAGATTTTTCAGGATTTGTACTGGGGCATTTTGTTCTGAATAGAACTGATCGTCAAATTATGTACTGGGAAGGATAAGCTTGTTGATCAAAAATAAAGACTTTTTAAAAACTCTGGACAAAATGGCTGTTTTTACAGACTTTTTAAGGGCTTAAAAATGGGGTGGCGTTTTTTACAAATTTTTACTGACCTTTAAAGACCGTATGAACCCTGTGGAAGGCAATTTATATACACCTGTATATATGGAAGGCAATGTATCAGCGACAGGCTTGAATGGGTTAATGGCTAATATTTACTCAACTAATCAGTGACACTTAGAAGAAATTATGGAACTAAACTCCCCCAGTGGGGGGGGGGAAGGCTGTTTCATAAATAGTTCCCTACTTACTTGCTGTCATCTACTATCTTTCTGCCTTACCGGTCCATTCTCCTGCCTTTTCTCAAGAAACTCTTTCAAAACGATTTTCTCTAGCCGAAGTTGGACTTGCTGGGCCTAACTATTTCTTATTTAGGCGCATAACGGCAGCATGTCACATCTGCGCTCATAATTGACAGGAAACTGTCTGAGCGATCGAAAAAGAAGTAGAAGAAGAAGAAGAATTCAGCTAAAGAAACTTTTATTATCTCATGTGAGAAATTAAGACTGGCAACAGCTGTTATTTCAACAAATAAAATACTACGTACGGCAATAAGATTTCAAGTCATCCTTAACTACAAAACAATACATTGAAGTATACAGTAAGATTTCCTCATTATATGTCACATACATTATTATATGAGAGTATGTGTTACGCTCAATCCGTGCAATTGCCCTTTTCATGAAACGGGTAAAATGGTTTGCACAGTTCGTGAAATAGCCAATGTAAAACTTTTTATTTAGAAAAGCATTATGTTTGAAAATATGTTTCGTTCATAAACACTCAGAGATCAAAAATTGGTTCAAACGAATGAGACATCACACCTGAAGATGTGATTTTATTCCGACTTCATTTGATAAAACGTTTGATACATGTGGCTCAGGCATGTTCTTGAGCAGCATTTGGTAGAGTTGGGGGGCAGGATGGGGGTGAAAATACCATGTAGAAAAATGTGCTACTGTTGCATTGACTTTAATCAATGTCTGTGAGATTGAGAATTGAAAACTTTGATATACATTGTCCATTTCATGAATCGGGCAAAATAGCCAATTACATGAAATTGAGGAATTTTTATTAATTCTACTATCTATTTTATCTATATACTTACCATTCCACTACAAAGTGCATATTTGTACAAGATTAGCTTGGAAGACAGAAATAAAACCAAGAGTGTCTTACTACCACAACTCCCAATCCAGGTAACTTCCGGTTAAGCAGACTACTCACTTTCTTGAAAGCAAGCATCTAATAAAAAGGGAAGGTACACGTTCAAAAACCATTAGGAGGGAGGTGGGTGGGTCAATTAAATGTAGTGGAATGGTAAGTATATAGATAAAATAGATAGTAGAATTAATAAAAATTCCTCAATCTATTCTATCATCCTTACCATTCCACTACAAAGTGCATGATTACCAATAAGCACTACTCTGAGAACCATGGAACAAACCATGACAGAGATACCACATAAACACACACAAAAGACACTCATTAAGCTGAAAGCAGGAGACAAAATTCCTGGAGAAACAGAAAAACAAACCTGCCTTCCATGCTAGCTTGAAAGAAAGAGAGTAGTCTGCTTAACCGGAAGTTACCTGGATTGGGAGTTGTGGTAGTAAGACACTCTTGGTTTTATTTCTGTCTTCCAAGCTAATCTTGTACAAATATGCACTTTGTAGTGGAATGGTAAGGATGATAGAATAGATAGGCAATTTCACGGACGGGGCGTAACATATGCAAGAGAACAGCTCACTTCATTATTTATGGCCAAAAAGGCGATGTATTCCTAATAATAATGAGTACATTCCCAGTAATAACAGGTATGAAAACTACTGTTCCAAAAAAAAGAAGAGATTTTTTTTCCACCGGGATTTTCAGCTAACATCAGAAGTTTTGTTGGGGGGGGGGGGGGGGGGGTGTACTCATTTCACAGCATTTCACATCCTACTTCACCTTCCAACAACTCGATACTTGCGTTCTCGGCGGACGCCATCTTGGAAATGACAACGGCGAAAGAGCAAAAAGGCGTGAAATGAAGATTTTTTTTTCCGGAGGAGATTGCTCGATTTCGAAAAAAAAATCGGCAGAGACGGCGGAGCTGTTTTCATGCCTGAATAAGAATGGTATTCCTAATAATGATAAAAAAAACAATAATGGCAAAAATATAATAGTAAAAAAAAAGAAGAAAAAACCCCAAAGAATAGCGTCAGAATGACAAAAACGAAGAAAAGCGTCACCTGCATGTCCATGGCGGGAGCCAAGGAAGGGGTGACCTCCCCTAGTTGGCAGAGTCCGGTGTTGACCATGCGGGCCACGATGTCGTTATCGTTGACCGCGCACACGTAGCGCGCAGGAAGGCCCATGCGCTTGGCAACAAGGCCAGCTGCACGCACACGGAAACACATGCACACCCACCCAGATAGCACACCGCTCAAATGCCGACGTCGGCAATTCATTTCACATCCTACTTTGCCTTCCAACCGACACCTTTTTTTTTTAAGAAAAAAATCGGCGGAAACAGCAGAGCTGTTTTCATACCTGCCAGATAGCACACGACTCAAATGCCGACGTCGGCAATTGGTCGTATATCCGACGGTCTGTAATCCGACCACTGGCCACCATACTCGACCATTTCCCAACGTCGGCCCATGGTCGGTGTGCTATCTTGGCACACAAAGCACACATTTGTCGTTATCGTTGATCGCGCACACGTAGCACGCAGGAAGGCCCATGCGCTTGGCAACCAGACCAGCTGCACGCATGCACACATATAAAACATACACACACACACACACAGAGCACACATGTCGTTATCGTTGATCACACACACGTAACGCACAGGAAGGCCCATGCGCTTGGCAACCAGACCAGCTGCACGCATATATGCATGCACACAAACACACTCATACAAAACATACATTGATATATGTGTAGGCCAATTTGCCTTTATTTTTTAAGTTTTTAATCATGATACATTGGTCTTTTCTGTTTAGATTTCAGTCATGTTTTAATTCTCCCTTTTAAAGTTCTCTCTTGAGTCTGTCTTCTTGACTTGATTGTCTTTTATATTCCATTCGTAAAAATTTGGGGGATGTGTGTGTGTGCGTGGTCTGTGTGTCTGTGACTGTGTGTGTGTGTGTGTGTGTGTGTGTGTGTCAAGTCAAGTCAAGTCAAACTCATCTTTATTGAGGGTTAAAGAATAAGCTGACAAAGCTTTTTTTCAACCTGCCCTGTATGTGTGTGTGTGTCTGTGACTGTGTGTGTGAGAGCGAATGCGTGTGTGCATGCCTGCACACATGTGTAGTATATGTGCGTGTATGCTCATGCACCTTCACAAACATCTTCTTTAATTCAGTGGTTTCAGGCCATCTGGCCCATTAAGGGACAGGATAAATGCAAAATATACATTTAAACATTAGGCGAGCTTAGAATGAAAGTAATATAAAGCATCACACGTTATCTCAGATTTAGGCTCATGCACCTTCGTGCTATTGGCCACTGCAAAGAACACCTTTTGCAAGAGTGAATGCCCTTGGTGGGTGGGGGAAGATGGTTGAGTACTGACCAAACAAGGGAATAACTCTCGCCAATAACCCTATTTTGCAAGAGTGAATGCCCTTTTGGATACTGATCAACAAGAGCTTAGCTCTTGCCGTCAATGGCGTTAATAGCCCTACTTGCAGTGGCCAATATGCAACCAAATGTATGTTTAGTCGGCTCACCGGTGACGTTGCCACCTCCTCCAGTAGGAATCACAATCTCCAACGGTTTGTCACACTCCGGGCATAACTGTATAAAACAAAACAAACACATGCAGTGATGCACCGAGGATCGAAAGGTGATGGGACAAACTGTCCTGAGACATGACAAAGCAATAGGACAATGTCCTGAAACATGACAAAGCAATTGTCCTGAGACATGACAAAGCAATAGGACAATGTCCTGAGACATGACAAAGCAATAGGACAATGTCCTGAAACATGACAAAGCAATAGGACAATGTCCTGAAACATGACAAAGCAATAGGACAATGTCCTGAGACATGACAAAGCAATAGGACAAATGTCCTGAAACATGACAAAGCAATAGGACAAATGTCCTGGCTCTTGCAGAAATCAATAAGACAAAGCGTGCCAGTGATACAAATTTAATCAGACATTTGTCCTAACAGGAGAGAACACAATAGGGCATTTTCAATTTTATTAGGTCAATGGACTATGACCGGGGCCTCGGGACATCACTGCACATGCGCACAATATCACACATTTAGAGGGTGAGAGAGAGAGACAGAGAGAGCATGCATACGCCAGAGAGAGAGAGAGAAGTAGAAAGAAAGTATAAGAGAGGGGTCTTTTCATAGCGTGTCGGTGGGTGTATTTTCTTCCTCTTAACCCTTTCACTGCCAGCCATATTTCACCAAATCATTCCCATTAAATTTACCTGGGTAGAGAACAAAAACCATCTGCAGTATCGGATATTCTTCTGTGACATATATAAAATAAGGTCTATCCTTACTTCCCAAAACTAAGAGTAAGACAATAGGGTCTTTGGATAATAGACCCCAATTTGATGCCTTTTAGTGACATAGGTGTTAAATCACTGTGGTGCTAAAATGCGACTTTGGAGGTGAAAGGGTTAATGGCTTTGATTTGTTGATGATGTGTTTCTATATCGATACTTTTTGTGTGCGTGTGTATTTCCCTTGAAATGGTGTAACATGTAAATGTGAGTAACAGCGGAGTACTCTTCTACTGTACATTATACTAATACAGTGGAACCTCCCTTATAAGACCGCATTTTGGATGATTTTTGAAGGTCTTATAAGGGAGGTAATCTTAATACTTACAAAGAAGAGCAATGTCATGACTTCCACGGCACAGATGTGTGTAAATGTGTTTGTTTGTCTTCTGTATGTATTTATTTGATTTTTGCCTATTATTTGTTTGTTTTTCTTCCTTGTGAAATAATGTGGGGGAAAAAAAAAGGTTCAATAAAAATAAAAAAGAAGAGCAATGTCTCAGAGAAGTAGGTCTTATGTGGGAGGGAGTCTTATGTGGGAGGGAGTCTTATGTGGGAGGGAGTCTTATAAGGGAGGTCCCACTGTAGCAACTAAAGCCTCGTCTCTGTGCTCCATGCTTATCCTGTCAACTGTCGTGTTGTGCAGTAAAGTGTTTATATCCTGCTGCGAATTGGTTCTGGACCTCGAAAAGGGCTTCGTCTCAAAATAGTAGATGACGCAAAGCAAGGAAAAAGGCAGAGTCAAAGAGAGAGACAGATTAGAGGAAGTTACAAGCACAGAACTTCCAGGAGGTAGGGGGAACTATTTGTACGGAAGACCCCCCCTGGTATCCCCACGGGGGAGTTTCATCACCAATTTAGAGGCCTGCATTTTTTACGAGTTATCCTGTATCAGAGTTGACTACTCACCTGTAGACAAAGGGCACACTACATTTTGAAAAAGAAGCCCTCAGGTCACAGTTAACAAGGGTAAAGGACAAGACGGAAACAGAGAAGAAGAGCGGTGTTGTGTACCACATACAGTGTGAGGAGTGTAATGGGGACTATTTTGGAGAGACTGGCAGGCCACTACAAACTAGGCTAGAAGAGCATACTTCCAGAGCTTCCTCTGCATTTTATGAACATTTAACAACAACTACCCACCATGCCAACAAGTTTCAAACCACCATCCTCTGCATTTTATGAACATTTAACAACAACTACCCACCATACCAACAAGTTCCAAACCACCATCATCTCAACTGAGTCACATTTCACTAGAAAGAAAAATCAAAGAAGCCATAGAGATAAGGGAAAGGAGGCCAAGTCTCAACAGAGATGTAGGGTATGACTTGCCCCCTATCTACAGTCCCCTCCTGAACAGTACTCACCCCACAAATGACAACTCAGTGGACAACACCAACAGCTCCCACCACAGCCAGTCAGACAAGGTTGAAAAAGACAAGCAGTAGCTTGTTGAAAATTACCAAAGGTATTTTTAGTTTCTTTTTTGTTTCTTTTTCTTTGGTTTAAATGACTGTGAGCAAGAACACAAGAAATATACCCTCACCTGCAGGTACATGTAGAAGAAGTGGGCCATCTGTACCATGATTCTGGCCCAGTTCAGGGAATTCGCGGAGCACAGGTTGAACTTTTGCGCAAACTCCGCATCGGCAAACAGCTTCTTTACCGGCACGTCTATGTCGTCCGACGTGCCATCCGCTGGGGGGGGAGGGAAAACAAAATAAAAAAGGCAGCCAGCATGTAAACGTTTACGAGATTCCTATGAAATACGTATGGGAGAAGTGAAAAAAAAAGTGAGTTTGTAGTGGGACAAAACAACATGAAAATTCTAAATAATAGTAATGAGACTCATCTATTACGCGTTATGACAATACCGTATTTTTCGAACAATAAGGCGATACTTTTTTCCCCAGACTGAGACCCCTGCGCCTTATAACATGACTACTAAAATAGTAAGAGAATATAATAACAGTCACTGAGGCATCTCTGTTGCTCCCACCTGGACAGCGTGTCACAGCCAGAGGCATGCCATCCATATTTTTTTTGGGCATGCGGTTTTTGTGTGACTGATGACGAAGGAAGGGAGGGGGTGGGGGTGGTGGGTGTTAAATTTTAACCAAATGACAACTTTTTCGTTGCCACTGGGTTCAACGTGTGCTAAATGCATGGGCACACGGGACCTCGGGTTTATCGTCTCATCCGAAAAACTCCACAGTTCAGACTGTTATAAAGGCCTAGTGTAAAGTGAGAGGAAACATTCCCTGCACCCAGGTTCGAACTCGGGTTTACTTGACACGAGGTGAACGCGCTACCACTGTGCCACGTCAATGGTTTCCTACCTCTGTAGACGAAGACGTTGTTGGCGTGGACGGTGGTCATCTGTAGCTCCTGGACCTGGGTGACCCGGCCCCGGGGGAGAACCACCACGATGTCCACCCACTTCAGCTGCCTCACTGCCTCGATGGCCGAACTGCCCGTGTCGCCCGAAGTGCCTGGGAAATTTGCATACATGTATATATATAATTATGCTCGCATGCACAGCGCACACATCCACCCACTTCAGCTGCATCGATGGCCGAACTGCCCGTGTTACCCGATGTACCTGGGAAACGTGTAGAATTTGCATGCTTGAATATCAAACTCCCTCGTGGGGATATCAGGGGGAGGGGGAGGGGGACAAAGAGTTCTCCCACCTTCTGCAAAAAAAACCATCTCCCAAATATTTTCTCCTTTGACTTTGAGCTCCTCCCAAATCGGAATGCAGTGGGCAGACCAGTGAAAACTGAAAACCGGACACATGCATACTTTACTCATTGTGGCCTGAGAACGCAGAAGAAGAATAAGCATGCTTGAATATCACACACATGCACGCACACAAGCACCCATTTCAGCCGTTTCGCTGCTTTGATGGCCGCATTTTTGCACCACAATGATTTAACACCCAAGTCACTGTACGGCCCAGAAGATGGGACAGCGAACAAACAAAAAATCACTAACCTGGGTGGGTGGGAGGAAGAAGGATCCTAGGAGGTCAATTGCTGGGTGACAAGTTTCGAGCATAGCTCTTTCGTCAGACTGAATTTGCAGTGGTGTGCTGTAGGCAGTCTGTCTTCACTGACTGAGTATCAGGAATTAAGTGTGATTGGAAAGAAAGCAGGGGTGGAAGGGTGGGATGAGGGCAAGGGTGAGCAGTTGTTGGGTGGAGAGAAAGTTATCCAGAAGTTATCCACCCCTGCCCCATTTTTTTTTCTTTCCAATCACACTTAATTCCTGTGTTCACCCTGAACACTACTCAGTCAGTGAAGACAGACTGCCAACACACCACTGCAAATTCAGTCTGACGAAGAGCTATGCTCGAAACTTGTCACCCTGCAATTGACCTCCTAGGATCCTTCTTCCTCCCACCCACCCACCCAGGTTAGTGTTTACCAATAGGATCCAGCAGTCGAACAAAAAATCCCAGAAAACTGCTAAAAGACTATGATGAATATTTTGTCTCTTTAACCAGCAGCAAAGCAAAAGCTGGTTAATGTTTTCAGGGCAGACAGTTCCTGGCTGACTGACTGGCTGGCTATGTTAACACGATAGCGTTTGAACGGAGGGACCTAGGACCCTCAAATTTTGCATGCGGATAGGTAGTGAAAATATCTAGGCCAAGTTAGACGATGAAGGTCATTGGTCAAAGGTCAAGGTGCCGAAAATGCAGTCACGCCGCTGGTTGTCTTTTCTGATTTTTTTTAATAAAAATAGCAACAATGATCGAAATATATCAGACCAGTAGTATCAAAACTAAACATTCTTTAGCAACAAAACAGTGATTTTCATTTTTCCAACAAAAAAACAACAACCTTTAATTCATTCTGACCTCAACAACATTCAGGGCTCCCAATCGTCCCGCAAAAACAAGGGGTCCCAGGGACTCCTTCACACAGGTATAGAGGGTCCTAGAGGTGGGATAGAGGGTCCCAGTGGCATTGCGAATGCTAAAAATATTTTTTTCTAGTGCATCCCTGGGACCCCTTGCACATTCTTTTAGAGGGTCCTTGAGAATTTTAGTGCTTCATAGACCCCCAAATGGGGGTCCCTGGGAGCCCTGAACACTACAACTAAAAAACAACAACAACAAAACAAAACTGAAATCAACGACGCTCACCAACGACGATCATGAGATGCTTCTGGCGCTTGCTGAGGAAGTAATCGAAGAGCTGTCCCACAATGCTCAGGGACATGTCCTTGAAGGCCCAGGTGCGGCCGTGGAACATCTCGATCACCGTCAGCCCGTTGGACAGGTGCTTGATGGGAGCAATTTCTGGCGTGTCGAACGTCGACATCGCTTTGTCGACAAGCTCTGCAACCAACAAAGATTAGTTTTATGTTTTTATCTTATTCTTCAGTTTTTTGGGTTTAATTTCTACTCTCCCTCAGTGGGGATACTGGGGTGTCTTTTTTATAAATAGTTCCCCCACCTTCTGGAAGTTCTGTGCTTGTAACTTCCTCTTAATCTGTCACTCTCTTTGACTCTGCCTTTTCCCTTTGCTTGCTGTCATCTACTATCTTTCTGCCTTTCTGGTCCATTCTCCTGCCTTTTTTTTTTTCAAGAAACACTTTCAAAAAGATTTCCTCCTCCAGCCGAAGTCGGACATGCTGGGCCTAACTATTTCTTAGGCGCATAACGGCAGCATGACGCATCTGCACTCATAATTTACAGGAAACTGTCTGAGCGATCGAAGTAGAAGAAGAAGATTTCTACTCTTAAATTTTATTATTTTTAAAGATTTGTCACGTTATTCAGTGTGTGTGTGTGTGTGTGTGTGCATGTGTGTGCGTGCATGCGAATACTCTAACTTCTAGTACCCTTAGAGTGACCATATTTTACAAATTACAAAGCGATACTTTTATCCCCCAGACTATGACCCCTACATCCTATAATATGATCAACAATATAAAAAGAATTATAACAAAATCTGAATTTTATGTACAATTTGCGGGGTGCGACTTATAATAATAAAGTAGGCCTTATTCATCATAGTCCAAAAGATATGGTACATAGTATACTCTAACTCCTAGTAACTTAACCTATTCCTCCCTGCACCCGACAATTTAAACTCACTGTGCAATGTTATAAAGCAATTGCAAGCATTTCATTATAGTCAGTTTTGTATTATTAAAAAAAAAATCCAATTTTTCTTCTCCTTCGATCGCTCAGACAGTTTCCTGTCAATTATGAGCGCATATATATGCGTCATGCTGCTGCTATGCGTTTAAGTAAGAAATAGGCCCAGCAAGTCCGACTTCGGCTCGAGGAAAAAATATTTGAAGGTGTTTTTTGAAAAAATGCTGGAGAATGAACTGGTAAGGCAGCAAGATAGTAGATGACAGCAAGCAAAGGGAAAAGGCAGAGTCAAAGAGAGTGACAGATTAGAGGAAGTTGTAAGAGAAGAAGAGGAAAAATCTGTTTAACATCCTCTGGTCTGAAAAACAGACACATATGGGACATTAGTAGATCTATATAAAGATGGTGGGAACGATCCTGGAGGCAATGCCTGGAGGCAGTGCAACACCAGGAAAGTCCCGAATTTTTAACAATACATATAAGAACCTCAAGAAGGTGGGGGAACTATTTGTACAAAAGGCGCGCAGGCTGGGAATGCAGCCCATATAATGGCAAATCATGGGCAGAACTCAAAGGGTTAAATCAGACTTTTAACCCCTTTACCTTCCAGTTTGGCCAGAGGCAGTTCCTGTTCCGTGACGAAGAGAGGGACGATCCTCAGGACGATGTCTCTGTACGACAGACCCGCCCACGATTTCAGGGTGTCCAGGGGCACCGAGGGAATCGTCTCCGGAAGGGCCATGCCCCCATCCTCCAGATATCCGGAGAACAGGACATCCTCGAAGGACAGTCCTCGGACATCCCCGGCTGTGCTGCAGTACTTCATTGCGAGTGCTTGGTACTTGTGCTTTGCACCCAGCCTGCGTGTGAAATCAAGAAATGTTTCACTTGCAGATTTTTTTTTGGATTTAGTTTTTCTTCTTTAATTTAAAAAAAAAAATCCCCCCATGTCTTAAGCTATTGAATGAATAAAAATTCATTTAACGTCCTCCGGTCTGGAACAGACACATATATGGGACATTTATAGAGATAAAGATGGTGGGAATGATCCTGGAGGCAATGCCCGAAGGCAGTGCAACAGCAGGAAAGTCCCTATTTTTTTAGCAATACATTCTTCTTTAAGATATTGTGTTTAATGTCTCATTTATATACTTGCAGATTTGTAACAACTTGGTTAAATGACTGTCTCAGTCTATTGGCCACTGCAACTAGTGTTATTAACGCCCTTGACAGCGAGAGTGAAGCCCTTGTTGGTCAGTATCCAAAAGGGCATTCACTCTTGCAAATTAGTGGCCTCAAATTGGGTTATTGGTGAGAGTTATTCCCTTGTTAGGTCAGTACTCAAGCATCTTGATCTACCAAGCCTCCAAGGGCATTCAATCTGGCAAAAGGTGGTTGTTGCAGTAGCCATATTGATATTTACATATCGTCGCTGTCCGACGCTAACCGTGTATCTACAAAATTTGACAAAAATAGATTTTTTTTTACTGAAACTCCTTCCAGTGACCTCACGCAGGTCTTCTATAAATATCTTGTGTCTGCGACCAATGAAAATGCTCAAATTTGTCACATGATACCACAGAAATAATCGTGTATGTGGCGGGTTGTTGCTGGTTTTGACGCGATAAGCGTGTAACTGGTCACGCTAATCGTGTAACTGCCGGCAGCTGTCGTATCTCCCATTGTGAGAACAATGCACTAACTTTGTGACTAACCGTGTAACTGAATTATCACGAAAATTTTGGGTGTTAATGCAACTTTTATTGTGTCACATGTTTACTCATCGGTAAAGAAGAAGGGTCAAGCGTATATCAAATGGGGATTGACTTTGTAGCAGGCGACAATATGTTTTTTGATGCTCCTGTAAAATCACTGATTGTGTAAATACACGGTAATATATTTTGTGCATTCCATTTCCCGCAGATTGATCGTCACACATGCATAGTGGAACCTCCCTATAAGACTCCCTCTAAATGGTGACCCAAAGATTTTCCACCGATTGTCTTCCCCCCTTCATATCTGGACTACTGTGTGTCTACCTCCCTATAAGACTCCCTCTAAATGGTGACCCAAAGATTTTCCACCGATTGTCTTCCCCCCTTCATATCTGGACTACTGTGTGTCTACCTCCCTATAAGACTCCCTCTAAATGGTGACCCAAAGATTTTCCACCGATTGTCTTCCCCCCTTCATATCTGGACTACTGTGTGTCTACCTCCCTATAAGACTCCCTCTAAGATGTGACCCAAAGATTTTCCACCGATTGTCTTCCCCCCTTCATATCTGGACTACTGTGTGTCTACCTCCCTATAAGACTCCCTCTAAGTTGTGACCCAAAGATTTTCCACCGATTGTCTTCCCCCCTTCATATCTGGACTACTGTGTGTCTACCTCCCTATAAGACTCCCTCTAAGATGTGACCTAAAGATTTTCCACCGATTGTCTTCCCCCCTTCATATCTGGACTACTGTGTGTCTACCTCCCTATAAGACTTCCTCTAAGATGTGACCTAAAGATTTTCCACCGATTGTCTTCCCCCCTTCATATCTGGACTACTGTGTGTCTACCTCCCTATTAAGACCTCTTTTTATTCTACTGATTTTTCAAAGTGTTAATAGCGAGGTTCCACTGTACTTCACCATACTTGAGTGCAGTCACACATGCAAACACACACATGCATGCGCAAGTAGTGATCACACATGTACACACATACACATATGCGCGCGCACACACACACATACACACTGCTGTAGCTCAGTTGGTAAGCCCGAGTCGCTAGCTCGTAATCCGTCAGGTTTGCGAGTACGCAGGTTCGAACCCAGCTCGGGTCACAGTGGTGTGTCCTTGGGAAAGGCACTTTACTCCTATTTTCCTCACTCCACCCAGGTGTAAATGGGTTCCTGACGTCAGTTGGGGAAAAAGTCCTTCGGATGAGACTTTTCAAAAACCGAGGTCCCGTGTGCGAACGCATGCACAAGATCTTGCGCACACGTTAAAGCCCATCCCACTATTCGGTACGAGTAGGTCGTGTGTGCCGGTGGGATGGATGACACGAATTCACATAGCATGCATCCTGTGCGCTACTAATTGTCTGAATGAAGACCAGTGAGCGCGGAGCAGGATAAACATCCCCAAATGGAAGAAGAAGATGTGCGCGTGCGTGCACACACACACACACCAAACACAGTGCTGGGGAAACTGATGCGGAGTGATGCTGAACAAAGTTGAAACAATTACTAAGCACAGTCTAATCAATGTTAACCCTTTCACCGCCAATGTCGCATTTTAGCACCACAATGGTTTAACACCCATGTCACTAAAAGGCATTAAATCAGGACCTGTTATCCAAAGACCGTCTTTTCTTAATTTGGGAAGGTAAGGATAGGCCTAATGTTATATGTCACGGAGGAATTCGCAATATTGCAGATATTTTATTTTCTCTACCCAGTTAAGTTTAATAATAATGGTATTTCTTGGCTGAAAAATGTCTGGCGGCGAAATGGTTAAAGCGGAGAAAATTGCCATTTTGGTCTGATGATGAAAATCCGTTTAACGTCCTCCGGTCTGAAACAGACACATATGGGACATTAGTAGATACTAGAAATGATGGTGGGAACGATCCTGGAAGCAATGCCCGGAGGCAATGCAACTCCAGGAAAGTCCCGAATTTTTAACGATACAGATAGTATGTTTTTGGTCTACCTAACCTAGTGTCTAGTGGTATAACTGAAGAAGTGCAGCAGAATCATAATGAGAATCTTCAGCCTGATGAAGTTGGCTGTGTCGCAGTCAAAAGTGTAGCTCGTGCAAATCTGCCGCTCGCTACTATGAGAGTCTGTATTTGCGACATTGAGCATGTACCACAAATTTCACTTTTTTGTAGGGTTAGGGTTAGGTAAATGGTTCAAGTAAAGAAAGAGTGAAATTTGTGGTTGTCGCAAATACAGGCTGTCTGAGCCTGGCGACGAAGAAGAATCCCAAACAAACGTGATCAACGTCTATTTTACTATTTCAGCTAAGCCTTTGTCAGCAGCACAGGCAGAGCGATGCACCCATTGCACACGAGTGAAGTAGCCCCTAACACTGACCGGCCAGGGTTGGTCTAATGCTAGACTTTAGACTCTGATCTTTAGGAAACAAAAATAGACTTCTGAAATTTCACTCCTACTTCCATTTTTGTATAAGACTTAAGTAGATCTACTGTACTTACCCGATAAATCAACGTATGTTTGCTCTGTTTTATAACAGAAAAAAACAGCCCCTTTTATTTACATACACATTTCAACATGTGTAAATGGGGAACAGCGTAAAGTTTAATGGACTAGATATTTAAAAGCATTTGAACGAAGTGCACTCAAAAATCTTCTCGAGTCAAGGCCACTAAAGCAGACGACACGGCCTTGAGCTTATCAGTGGGATTTCCCGAAAGTTGTCAGTAAAGCTCAACCTCATTGGCTGCTTCTTCTGTCACCTACCAATCAAATTGACGAAGAAAAAACATTTTGATCGAAAATTGATGTTTTCATTTTCTACAACTTCGAGGATAAGTTTTGTTTTGTTATGTGGTTTAAAAAAAATTATGAACAATGCCTTTATTAAACCTAGGTAAATGTGTGTGCCCTGTTGGTAAAGGTCAAGATGTGCCACCCCACCTACATTTCTCGGTTAATTCCATTTGTCTGTTTTTGCCTTTCTTACCAAACATAAAGCTGTATTTTTTATTAACCTTTTCAGCTAATTATCTTTTTGGAATACTAACCCTAACCCTCCCCTCCCCTATAAGACGGAAAAACGCAATGAACCACGACTGTGACAAATGCGGCGGTGTACTGTGCTACATAGGGGTGTGTGTGTGTGTTAGTATTCCAAAAAGATAATTAGCTGAAAAGGTTAATAAAATACAGCTTTATGTTTGGTAAGAAAGGCAAAAACGGAAAAATAGAATTAACCGAGAAATGCAGGGGGGGGGGGGGGGGGGGGGGGGGGGAGGGGGGTGGGGGGGGGGGGGTGGGGGGGGGGCACATCTTTACCTTTACCGCCCTGTCTTTTTTTCTTCTTTGTTTGTTTGTTTGCTTTTTTTTCAACCTCTGCCAAGGAGGCTATGCTTCTGTATTCCCCAGGCCTCAAACCAGAAAAAAAATGTTTCAGACAAGAACAATTGCTTGTATGTTTTCCTTGTCTGTACTTCAGGCTTATTACTAACAAATCAAAAGTTATAATGATTCCTTTATTTAAGGCTTTGGTGAGACCTATGTTAGAGTATGGAAATCCTGTATGGTATCCACATTTGAGAAAACACATTGATATGCTAGAGGGAGTTCAGAGGTTTACAAAAAAGATTGTTGGTACAAATGATATGACCTATGAGGAAAGACTTATTTATCTGCGGATACCTAGCCTAGAGTATAGAAGGCTCAGGGGTGATATGATTGAAGTTTATAAAATATGTCACCATTTATACGATTATTCCACTACTAACAGCCTACTAACTCTTTGTGAGGGTGATAGAACCCGTGGCCATAACTTTAAGCTGTACAAAAAAGATACTAACACCAGACTAGCACAAAACTTTTTTACTAACCGTCCTTCGGTCAACGTTCTTTCTCCTTTCAGGGACCAACTGTCTGGAATACACTTCCCATCAATATCAGACACTTACCTTCAACTTCTTCCTTCAAGTCTGCTGTGAAGACCAACTTTTTTCAACGGTCATATTCTCATAATTCTTCCCCCACCAATCCGCTCCTCTCCACCCCCTTGTAGTCAGTTTCTGTGAAATGCTGAAGTGGCTGTCACATGGCGTGCCCGTATATATGTGTGTGTGTGTGTGTGTGTGTTTTCTGTAAGTTGTGTACCTAATTTGTGTCATAATAAACTGAATGTTGCCTGCGGCTTTTCCTGAACGACCATGATCAGGTGTGGATTATGCTGTTAATAAAGGGGAGTTTCCAGCAGATTTTTCAAAACATTTGTGGCCAAGAAATATGGTAAACACTGATGAACGCTAAAATTACTGTGTGTGTGAGAGAGAGAGTGGGGGTTGGGGAGAGACACAGAGAGAGAGCAAGAGAGAATTTCTATTAGCCAGCCAAGGGGGGTTTCTGTGCAACCAGAACCCCACCCCCCTATAATCTGCCCTTGAATTGATTCTCAAATTAGCAGGCTCTGTAGCGTGCAAATCTGTCGCTCGTGCAAATCTGCAGCTCGCTACCTATGACAGTCTGTATTTGCGGCATTTTGCGACATTCAGCATGAACCACAAATTTCACTTTTTCCGTGGGTTAGGGATAGGGTTAGGGTTAGGTAAATGGTTGAAGTACGGAAAAAGTGAAATTTGTGAATGTAGCAAATACACACTCTCATAGTAGCGAGCGACAGATTTGCACGAGTGACAGATGTGCACGACAGGCTCCCCCCACAAGGTAACTGTGGGGGGGTATCTTTTGTACAAATAGTCCCCCCACCTTCTGAAGGTTCTGTGCTTCATAACTTCCTGTAATCTGTCGCTTTCTTTGACTGCCTTTCCCCTTTGCTTTAGCTACTGCGTTCTGCCTCACTCACTGGTCCATCTATCATGCCTTTTTCCCCAAACAAATTCCGACAGATTTTCTCCAGCTGAAGACAAACACGCTGGGCCTATTTCTTAATGAGGCGCATAACGGCAGCATGATGCATCTGGGCTCATTTAACAGGAAACTGAGCGATCGACGAAGAAGAAACTAGCACAGTAGCAGGCAATGCAATGGTTCTTCGTGGTGCAAATTTGGGGACCTAGATAAACTTCAGCTTCGACGCTTACTGAGTTTGACGTTTATTAAATTGAGTGCTCATGGTCTTATTATAGTGGGAATGTACCTTGTCAAAATATCTCTACTATAAACAAATTCCGGCCCAGACATGGATTGGTACTTGGCGGGGGGGGGAGCATTTTTCTCTGAAAATATTTTTGGGGTTCGGAAGATGTTGTTTCTTGGTGCGGTGTATTTTAATAGAGTATAGTCCAAAAAAATAAAGTTAGTTTTTGACTGTTTTCAGTAAATCTTCTGAATGAGATTCTGCATAGAACAACGTAGGCAACAAATCAAACTCTCTCTCTCTCTCTCTTTCACACACACACACAACTTGAATATAACCAAAGTGAAGAATTATCCTCAACAGAGATAAGTTCTCATACAACATTTATTCATATACATCAAAGAAAATGAACACAGATCAATGTGATTCGATTAGACAATATCACACAAATGATGTCAGTTCACCTCGACTCGCACATATTTTTCAAACAATGCAATCGGATGAATTCAGTTTATAAAAGAAAATGGCAGTGACACAACGGTAAATGAACAATACAAAACCCTAGCAGAACCGAAGAAATCATTTTCATAATCATCGTAGAAATCGTCAAACCATCGGCACCGATGTCTTCCTCTGATAATCTAACATCAACAAAACTTCAATCTTTAGCACCTTAGCCAGATATGGAACTGAAGGAAAAGCATTTTTGTTTCTTCTGGCTCAGTATCGGTTTCGGTTTCGGTTTCACTCCTCCATTTATTAAAAAACCGGCTAAAATCACACCTTTTTTCTTATGCTTTTTAACCCCCCCAAAAAGGTGTGATTTAAGCCGTTTTCTTGCATTTTTTATTCACAAAAAACAGTGCGGGTTAGCCGTTTTTTACTCGCGAAAACAGCGTGATTTAACAGGATAACCCCAATTCTGGCTCAAGAGGGAATCTCCTACTTTTAGATACAAAAACGCTACTTTAAGGGGTAAAAAAAGTAAAAATTCGTCTCCCCTTTATTCTGTCAATTCGGAAGAAAAAACACTACTTTTAGGAGCCAAAAAAAAAAGCAAAAAAAAAATCAGACTTTTTTTAAACCCCATTTTAGATACAAAAACACTACTTTTAAGGGGGAAAAAAAAAAAGAAGAAAAATCTTTGTTAAATATTGAGATGATTTTATTCTTTCTTCACAAACACTTATTCTGTCTGTAGCCTTATTCTTAAAGGGGATCTATTCTACTACTATGAACCGGTCTAGGCTTTCCACCGTAATTAAGAGATCAGATAACCGTCGTCGCCTCTGACTATACTGGAGTACTGCCAACTACAGGGGATTTCCGATAACGTCAAGCATAGTGAAGAGAGGAATTGATAGAATTCTTCGAATTTGAAAAAAATGCATAGAATTCTTGGGATTTGAAAAAAATGCATAGAATTCTTGGGATTTGAAGAAAATGCACAGAATTCTTGACATTCCTAAAAAATTCTTTCACTTTTTTTTTTTTTTTTTTTTTTTTTTTTTTTTTTTTAACTTTTTTATAAAACAATTTTTTTTTTTTTTTTTAAGAAGTTACTCAAGTTCTTTTTAAGTTCTTTTTAAGTTCTTTTATAGGTTCTTAAACAAGTTTTTGTTAAGTCAACTTCAAGTTATTAATAAGTTCTTGGTAAGTCACATCAAGTATTTATTAAGTTCTAACACAAAAACTTGACAAGTTCTTATCAAGTTCTTACTTAAGTTATTGTTAAGTTCTTATCGAGTTACTTACTTAAGTTATTGGTAAGTTTTTATTAAGTTCTAAAACAATAATTTATTGCATTAAAAATGGATCGCTCTCAGGTTTTAAGCTATTTGGCTTTTGTTTTTCTTGTTTGTCTGCTACTTTTTCTGGTTGTACTGTTTGTACTTCTACTCGTTTTTCTAGCTTTGGTTGCATGTGTGTTTTATATAATTTATAAGACAAATAACCAACACCAGCAACCACACCAACAGTAAGCAATACAACATCGTAATTCGTACTGTTTTGTTTGTCTTCTTCTTTTTTAACTGGTATTGCGCTTATGGTTGATTCATCTTCATTCTGAGACAACAGTTTTTGTTTTGTTTGTTTATTCATTTTTTGTTGTCGATTCCACTCTGATAACCTTTTACCTGCTTCAACTCGTCCTGGGCTCTTCGTTACCTTGGTTACTGTCGGACTGGGGCTTGTTTGCTGTTCTGTCTGATTCGTTTGATTCTCTGTCACGTTCATTTTTAATAGCCATAAAATCTATATGATTAAAAGTAATTAACCCCATAACAACTGGTGATAAAAGCCCGCCAAACCTATAATAAAGATCACAACTAAGAGACTCTAACGATTTAATTAAAACAGGATCTTGACTTAAATCGTACATTAAATCTTGGCTTGAATCGAGTGGAAAAAACTGACTAACTAACTTAGTGTACAAGCCTATTACAGTTTGACCTAAACTTTTAACCATTTTAGATCCTAATTGTGCTTCGTATCTGTTGTAGTACTTTTCGATGTCAGCAGAAGACATTTGTTGAATCTGTTCTATACTAAATTCTGTTCCTAAGTATTGTTTTGTTTTTCCACACGCAGCCAGAGAATACAACTTTTCCTTTTTATTCATAACACTTGTCGACACTTCATCAGAAATTACTGCTTCCTGCGCATTTAACAACAGTTCGTCACAATTCATTTTTAGTTGATTTATTATTTTTATTTTAAAAACAAAAAATGAGTGCTGAAAAAACTGTTGCTAACCTTGTATATCAATCTGCTCTGATTGGTGGACTTTCTGTTGCGTACACGATGGTTGGTAAGAAACTATTGAAAATGAAAGCAGCTGACCTTGGAAAACTTGACCTAGAGGACTCCGGTAAACTAATCGCTATAATCACTGCTTCAATCGCAACAAAAGACTTTCTTGTTAAGCAAGGAATAATTCCAGAAAATATAAATATGTAAAAATAAAATGGCTTCACTCGCAATGATGATTGGCGGTGCTGTAGTAAACGCACTTGCTTTTTCAGGTAGTAATTACATGTTTAGTAAGCTAGAAACAAACAAGGAAAGACAAAGACATAATCGAGCAATGGAGCAATTAGCAGCAGCACAAGACGCTTATGAAAAGCAAAGACTCGCTCAGTTAGATTTTATTAACAACAAATTAAAACTGCAAAACCATGCAGCATACACTTTTAAGAATGTTGACGACGCTATTAAAGAGTATTATTTAGTGACAGGAGAAGACCTCCAACAGCTCCCACCACCAAAAACTAAGTGACTTCTACCAACCATCCGAAAAACAAAAACTCCAGGAAATAGCTTTTATTGTAGTTGGTATGACTGCTGTTTATTTCATAGCAAAAAACGTGTAGTATTAAAATGAATGATAAACTATCTAAAATTTATTATTCACCAAAAGGTTATTGGAAAGGTTTAACTGCTATTCAAAAATTAAATCAAGCTGCAGGAGTCACTGAACAAACAGCAAAAGAATGGCTATCTAAACAAGCTATTTGGCAAATCTATTTACCAGCGCCTAAACGAATTAAAAGACCGCACTTTGTTAACTCAACACCAAATGACACTCATCAAATGGATCTTCTATACCTCCCTCATGATTTAATCAGAAGAAAAAGATTTAAATACGCGCTTACAGTTGTTGACATCTCTTCAAGATATAAAGATGCTGAACCATTGACTGATAAAAGTGCTACTTCAGTCTCTGTTGCTTTACAAGAAATCTATAGACGCGGTCCATTAACCTATCCTCGTTTAATTCAAGTTGATGAAGGAAAAGAATTTAAAGGACAATTCAATCAGTTAATGTTAAAACACAAAGTCGTTATTAAAAGGGGTATTCCTGGAAACCATAGATCTCAGGCCTTAGTTGAAAACTTTAACAAACAATTGGCAGAAAGACTTTTCTCTTATCAATACCATAGAGAACTCCTTGATTCAACTAGAAACACTGAATGGGTTAGAAGACTACCCTCCGTTCTGCGTGTCATGAATAACGAAGAATCTAAGGTCACTGGATTTAAACCAGTAAAAGCAATACAGAAGAAAACAATTGACTCTTCGATTGACTTGTCAATTCAACATTCAATTACAAAGCAACTGATACCATTTGGAGTAAAAGTTAGGTTTCTTTATGCACCAGGAGAAGCAGAAGGAGACACTCGCATAAGAGCAACTGATCCAATTTGGAGCATTGATCCGTACGAAATAAAAAGAATAATAGAAATGAATCCTCCCGTGTATTATTTAAGAGAAACTGATACGACAACACGACCCGCCCCGATCCAAAAAGAGCATTTGTTAAAGAAGAACTGCAGATAATCCCACCAGACACAGTTCCTATCATTTGATTAATCTAAAAAATCGAAGATAAATTTGTTAGACTTTTAACAACAATTCAAAAAAAAAAAAAAGACCCAGTACAAACACTTCTTCTTTTTTTTTTTTTTTTTTTTTTTTTCACAAACATTTGTACTGACTAGGAAAATCTGTTTTTAATACTAGTTTACAGAATTTTTCTTTTCTTAGCTTTTGTTTAATCTTGTCCTTTTCTTCTTTTGATTCGACAACATCATTTTCATCAAGACATTCTTCAAAGCTGTTTTTGTCTTTAGTAAAAAACAAAACAACCGTCTTTAACTGTTCTCTAAAGTCTTTTAAAACCGAATTATACTTCTGTGTTAAAATCCATACGCTAATTCCTGCATGCCGACCACTGAATGCTAGTTTTGCTAAACTATTTCTTTTTTTGACTATGTCTCTTTCAGCTGAACAGTCATCAATGATAAACAAAGTTGGTGTTCCTTTAAACAGTTTATAAAAATACTCTAAACAATCGCTTAGTTTATTACTTGGATTGACTAAATAGATTTCGTCATCTGTCCAAATAAACTTTCTTTCTTTATAAGACTTGTTGAATTCTAAAGTAGTACAAAAAATTACTATGTGTTCAAAGTGATTACGATAAACCGTTTGTATTAAATCTAAAGCGAACACACTTTTTCCGCAGCCTGTCATTCCACAAAATAAACCACAATGAGGTTCTTTTGTAAGGAAATTTAAATTGTCTTCAAATCCATTATTTTAATACACAATATCTTTTAATCTGTTGTCTTCAATGTTCAGCTGAGCATCGCATAGTAAATATACATAAATATATATTTGCTTATTCTCTTCTGCTTCTTTATGGATTTGAATGTTTATTCCTCCTGACCCATCACCAACTGTTCTTCCACTGCCATGTAGTTTGTTGTCTTCTGTTGTTCTAAGATCTAGCCACAACGCATACTTCGAATATAAATAATCTTCAAGTCTGACATCATGAAGATGGAGGTCTTTGCAAATTAAATCAGCCGCCGGGTCTCTTTGCCGACCACCTCCACCCAACAGCTTTCGTATTTCATCAAAATGCTGATAAGGTAAAAGACCGCTTGCAAACAACTGATTCGGTTGTCCTTCAATCGTACATGTTAGTTTAGTTATTTTAGGATTATGAAACTTCTCGCTTAATCTGTTAAAGGGTTTTTTGGACTCCTCAAACAGCAACAAAATCCCTTTCAATGACCTTGCTGATACATTCAAATCGATGTTCCAAATTGTGTCTGATTTGTTTTTAGGTATTTTACTATGATTTAAAATTCTGTTGTAGTATATTGCTAATCTTGTCTGGTATTGTTGGGAGATCAACCGAGCTAATTCTTGATGACGAACAACATCAAACTCTAATGTGATGTCTGAAATACTATATTTTGCATCAGGATCTGTCGCTGATCTGATAACACGGCTGTAATCATTAAAAGTTAATTCATACATAAGCCTATCTTGTAAAGCACCCTGATAATACGGGGAGTGCGTGTTTAATAGCTCGAAGTCAAGAGGTATATAAAATCGATTACCATAAACTTGTGCAACCAACGCATCTTGATTGCTATCTTTTTTGTCTTCAGCATCAATTCTATGTTTTATACCATTATCTCCCTGTATTCCTTGATAAGTTCGATCTTTTCTTTCATTTTGTGTGAGCCATAAATCGCAATAACTCAAAAAGACATCTGCGTTATCTAATGACATTACCTCTCTCCCTTCAAGTTTAATAGTAATCTTACTAACGATCGCTCTACCAAGATTAGCAACTAAAGTTCTGTTCGGATCCGTCGCTGACTCCAGTTCTATTTTAAAAGCAAGACGTGCGGTACCTGGCACAATTACTTCATTAGATCCCAGACTAGGAAATCTTACTGATAATATTTGTCTTTGGTCAATAGTTGAAGGATTATTACTTATCACGATACTCTGCCTGGTTCCTTTAACACCAAGTGGTTCTTTTAACCGTCTGTATGGATCAAGAATTGTTCCGTATGATTGTGACATCTCTTTTTTTTTAGAAATAAAATAAAAACATAATTATAAATAAAAACATGGCAGGAATAGAAGCAGACCACGATTATGACGTCTTTGAACCTGGAGATGACATGAGTGAAGCTATTCAATCTCGTCATCAATCATCTTTAAGACGTGAACTAATGGAAGGTAAAGTAAGATCGTTTTATGAAAGTATAGGACAAGAACCGCCCGAATTTTTAGATCCTAATGACTTTGAATTATAAAGACGGTCATTTATTTGCGAAGGATAAAGATGGAAAACCAGTTCAACTTACAACTAAACCAAACCCCTCAAAGTTTTTAAAAAAGAGTACAATTCGTGGCAGGCTCAGTGTTAGTGATCAAGTACGATTTAATATCGAACCAGAACCAGTCCTAAGCACACAAGCTGTTTCTACACTTCAAAACGCACTACAAAGACTACCAACTGATTCCCAACTTCAATCGATTCCTCTTAGAGACTTAAGCGCAACTGCGGACCAGATAATAGAAATGGAAACTAGTTTTATAACTTTAGAAGATGAAGAAACCCATTTAAAAACATTACATGATTCACCATTACCTATGAGAGAACTAATGGCGCTCAATTCAACATTACAATCTACCAGGGGCGAGTTAACAAATAATCTAGCAAAGTTAAGCGAACTGGATGCTCACATTGACAGAGAAAAACAGAAATTAGTTGAAGCGGACGACAACAACCTAGGACAAGACGTGAAAGACAGAATCATGCAAAGACTAGATGATCTTCAACAAGAGAGAGCTGCAAGACTAGAAGTACTGTCAACTAACCGTGAACAATTACGCACACAATTCAACAGAATAAAAGAAACCATCCAAATAATGTTATACGAAAACACGACGTTAGCTGAACGAATAAAAACTTTATTTAGAGAGCAAGGAGTCACGATTGCGAGCGTTATGACAGCTTTAGGGTTTGCAATCTCTACTTTAGTGTTTGCTTTAACAGGAACAGGTGGTGGTGGTGGTCAATTACCTTCTCCACCTTCTCCACCTTCACCGTCAAAAGACTCTTGGATTAAAAAACAACTGGAACATTTAACGAATCTATTAAAAAAATTAGGAGAAAAAGCACTAGATGCACTACCCGGTATATTAGGTGGAATTGTTAGTTGGCTTTTTTCTACTGCAAGCAAAGTAGTCGGTTTTATGGCTGAACACTTATGGATGCTAATAGTTTTAGTTGTAGGATTACTCTCTAGTAAAATAAAAATAAACTAGACCAGCTGCAGTTAAAAAAATAACTAGTGCTGTCTTTTCGTTTTCATGACTGTCAGTTAAGTTCGTTGAATTCGTTAAGTTAATATTCTTTTTTTTTTGACTGTCAGGGATTGGATGGTGTGTTCTTTGTATGATCGACAATGTAGAATTTATTTTTGAATTTTTACCAACTGCTTGATTATCTCTCGCTATAAGGATTTCGTTGTTATAGTTTACAATTGTTCCTATTTGAAGTCTAAGATCAGAGGGCAGCATGTACAATCCACTACCGACAGCAAAGTCTACTTTCGATCTTGCGAATCTTAAAACGTCTTGATACCTTTTAATGCTAGCTGGGAGGTCAACTGTAGAATTGATTGCATCTTCTAAATTAGCTAAATACTGTTTTTGTGCATCAAACCCAGTTGAAGGATCCATTATCTCAGATTTAACTTGCGCTTGAGATCCCAGCAAACACCACACGTAAGTACGAATAGAATCATTTACTCGTTCTATTCCCGCCTTTGTCAGTCCTTCAGAAGTATCAAGAATAAATGTAGACCAAGCGTTTTTATGTTTTTGTTGAATAGACCCCAGATGAACGGTCGTACCTGAAGAAAAAGACGTGTAAGGAGGATTCCAATCATAGTTATACTTTCTGTGCACACCCCAATAATAAAGTGTACCCAAACCATGATTACGATCTAACTTTTGTCTAAAGTCTGTATTCAAGTTAATGTTAAACTCATTACAAATCCGTTCAAAGGCCTTCATGTCAATTCTGTTGTTGAACGGATTAAAAGTGGAATCATTCGGTAATGGAGCATGCAGTTCAGACAGAATACGCTTGAATGTATAATAGAAATGAAATCTATAAACTGCTTTTACCATGACTCCAGGATGATTTAAGTGATCAGCGAAAGAAACACCACACCCTGTTGTTGCGCAAAACACAGCAAAGTTTAACTGGTTTTGATAAAACTGCATTGGATGACTAAACCATGCCTTTGCGATGTTATCATGTTTGACACTAGGATTTAAATAATGGTTTAATGGATTACTGACCTTAACTTCAAAAGAATCAACTCCCACTGCAACAACTATTGAATCAACAGCTATAGTTTTAGGGTTATATGATCCAACTGCATATTTAACGTCTTTGTTATATTTAAAAGCATTCATTTATATATTCGCAATAAAAATGTTTATTTATATAACTGATCAAGACGAGCCAATACTTTTACAACGCCCTATTGAAAATCATGGTTCTCTAAAAGTAGCGCTCCATGAAATTTATTACAAAGTTAAATGGATTAACATAAGCGAATCCTTAAAGAACAATTGGATAAGAAAAATTACCAAAGAAGAAAGGGTTGAACTAACTATACCAGACGGTTATTACGGTTTTTGTTCATTAAAAGAGATGTTAAACGACTTCGACATTACTTTAAAACTTAATGAGGGAAATTTGAAAGTGAAGATGACGTTTAGAGGCCAAAAAGGTGTAGTATTTGAATTTGCTAATGAATTGGCTAAACTATTAGGTTTTAGATTAGACAGGTTCCATATCACTGATAATGCACTGGAAAGTAATTCATTTACGGCTGTAAAATCACTTAATCTCGGAATACATTCTTTATTATATTTTCATTTAGATATCCTGAGTACGGATGACAACTTATTTGATAACCAGCCGTCTACTGTGTTAAGAGTTCTTCCAACAGCAAAAGCGGCATACTGTGATTACGAAATTATTACGTTCACCAACTTACAGTTTAAAGAATTAATTTGTGGGGTTCACCATTCACTAAAAATAAGAATAACTGACGAAAAAGGAAAAGAAGTTCAGTGCGACAGCCTTAATGCTTTGTTAGAAATAAAATAATTTAGTTTAAAACAATGTCGCGCGGACCAGATCAACCGGTTATGCTTGACCCTGTTAGATGCGCAACTTTAGAATTGAAGGACCTAGCGGACACAGAAGACTTTGATTTAAATGGAGAGATAGGAGCGCTGTATGGTTTTGAGTACACAAACAACGGCTATTATAAACGTGCAGAAGTAAGTGATAAAAAAGTACCTAAACTAGAGCAACTGCGTAATGTAGTAGCTGACAATGTTGGCCAGTTTGAATATAAAGTTGTTAGGAAAAGGGATAACAAATGGCATTTAATTCCATTCATTGATTGGGAAATAAAGTTTGAATTTTTAAGCCCGTTTACATTCTTTGATAATGACAAACACTTTCGCAAATCATTTAACTCAGGACCGTTACATGTCAGTCTGATTCCTCAAAACAACAGCAGAAGAGAAATAGCAATCAAACCTTATAAAAAGAGACAGTACATGCTGCATAGAAAAAAGACAGTGACAAAAGATGCAGCCACGCAATTAGAGTTCATTCCTAAAATGGCTTTAGCAGACGAATTTACTATGATATTTGAACTTTCTGTTAGAGCAGACAACCCTGATTCCCTACCTGTTGGTGTTAGCGACAACCTAATGAAAGGGATTCTTATTTCTTGGCAAAACTTGGATGTTGAATCAGTGAGATGTACTATCGTTATTCAAAACCGCGGTGAAGAAATTAAGGCAGTGTCGACCAGCGATAAAGTTATATTGAGTGTTGATCCAAACAATCTCAAAGAATTAACGTACATTAATGTTACTAATTTAGATCTCATTGGGTTTTATTACACTGAAAGCATTTTGTCTGATGATCTTCTTAAAATGATAACAAGTGCAAATTAAATGTTAAATTTTTTTTTTTTTAAATATAAAAAGATGTCCGTTACAGTATATCCAAAAATACCGAAAGAAAATACTGACAAAGAAAAGACTGATGGTGGTGATGATCCTGAAATCAGAAAGTTCAGATTGTCTACCATTACAGAAATACAAAGAGAATTGGAAAAAGACCTCACTAACTATAACAGAACCAAACGAAGGTACTCTTGTTTGTTTAATTCAATAACATACTTAAATACTGGATTTGGAACTCTAGGTACTTTAACAGCAGGAAGCTCTGTAGGGTTGTTAGCGACAGGGGTCGGATCAGTAGTAGCTTTGCCTCTAGGTTGTGTATCGCTGACGCTGGGGTTGTTTTCAATCAGTACGTCTGCTTTCAACAAAAAAATAAAAATAAAACTTCAAAAGCATACAGCCATGGTTCAATTAATAATGGCAAAACTTAGTTCATTTCGATTGATTATCAGTAAAGCTTTGCAAGACTCTCAAATTTCGGATGAGGAGTTCAATAGATTGCAAGCAGACTACAACGACTACAAAATGCAAAAGTTTGAACTTCAGAAAAAATCAAGAGCAAGTTTTTCACAACCGCAAGACATAGAAGCGATAAAAAAAGAATGTGAAAAAAAAATAAACGACACATTAAAATCTGTTCTAGGGAAATAACAATAAGAACTCCAAAGGGTGCTTATTCAATTCAATATGATTACAAGTTTCGAAAGTCTACTGACTATGACACTTAGTCCTCCAGTGTCCAACTGCATACGAAAACTCAGGTGATTTAAACACACGCTTTGTATTGTTTGAGTCAAGTGATTTTTTATTTACAACTGTTGTGTTTATCTCGTGTAACTTAGATTGTATTTTTATGTTGTCATGATAAAACGTCTTGGAGTCAAACAGTGCTTCTTTATAGTTATCGTGTGTCATGACCATTTGAACAACAGGTCTAGAAATTCCTTTTGCTTTTTTAATAACGCTAGTTTGGCTGGCAATTGAATACATCTTTGCTCTCAGTCCAACGTACTCTTTGATTATAGTTCCATTCAGTTCATCCTTCATCTTGCCGATTACCTTTTTATTTACGGATGAATGCAATGGAGATTTACTTGGGTAGTCAGAGGTATCATACCAGGAGTCAACACCTTTTGCTGAATCTGTCTCTAAATCTTTGTAAAAGTCTTCAGTCGGAATGTCTAGAATAAATGAGTCCGTGTCTGTGTAGAGTACTTTAGAGTCTGGGTAGAGTGGTTTAAAGTAGTCGTATAAAAATTCTAGCATCAATAGTTTAGACAATTCAAGAACAGCAAACCCAATGAAGACTGGTTTATCTAGCTTCACATTAATTTTTTTCATCATTATACCGTAAAGGTTGTCATGGAACTTTTTGAAGTCTTGATAATTAGGTTTTGAAGTTAGTTTGATTGCTTTGTTTTCTTGGGTAACTAATCTAACGTCTTTGCGTTTGTGCGGGTTTTCCATAGTCTTTCCAAAACAACTGTTGTTCATTAGCTTAAAGAAGTCTTTTTCTGAGGCGTCAGTAGCTTGTGTTCTAAGATTAGTGTTCTTCATTATATACGGTTCCATGAACTTCTCTCTGACTAAACGAAATGATTCTATGAACTGCTGTTAGTCTTAATCCGTGACGTAAATAGAATTGTAGGAGTCTATAATGACAGACGTATTTTTTTTTGCCATGTAGATTAGGCACAAGTTTAGGGAGGTCATTTCCCACTTGAAGTCTTTCTGCTGCTAACGGGTAGTCGTTGTGCAGGTCATGGAGTTCATCCGGATAATCTAAGTCGACTTCTAAAATAAATCCTGTTTCGTAAGAATCTGGTAATTTTAAAAGCTGTTGTACAAACTCCTTGATGTTAAAGTCAAAAGGGGCTGTATACATTTTAAAGTTACGTAATGGTAGTGACTGGATCATCGCCCAACCATAGAGATTGTTTGCGTCCAAGTACATGATATAATTTGATGGTTTAGTAGGATCGTAGTCGTCTAAGTACTTGTTGTTAGCTTTACAATAACTGTGTGAAACCATAGAGATTCCTCCACGTAGGCCGTCTTCAATCATCTGGAGAGTTGGTAGATCGGAGAGTAAGTCAATCTGTATGTTGGTAAATCTTAAGAATGCATCCCAACTCATTCCAGGAGCAGAAATATAATGAGCAGGGTCTAGACTGTAATGTTTCATGCACGTTTTTCTGTAATTTTCAAATACGTCCGCAAGCAAACAAACGTCAGCCATTAAATAGGCGTCATGGTAGTCTCCCATGGTCTGGCATTTTAACTTAATCCACGCTGACTGAGCATGGTTGTAGTCAGAGTCGCTTATATCTTTTCCTTTTAAACTAGAGTAGAATGCGCCTTTAGGTGGTAATTCAACTTCATCGAACCGCTCCCAACTACTCATGTACTCGTAAGGGTATACTCCTTTTCGTACAAGTGCTGGATCAAAGTATTTTTCTGTTATAGTGCATTTGGATAGTGACTGACCTAAAGATTCTAACGAACCCATCATATGTTGTAGTGAATCATAAAAAGATAATTGACCTAATGTAAATGTCATGTACTTTTCTGAAGACTGAGCTATACAACTGACGGTTCTAAATTCATCAGTAACTGCTTGTAGAATTAAATGGGAGTCATATCCACGTAGATTGTGAAAGAATATAGGCAGTTTCCAAGACTTTGGTTCAAACTTTAACTGGAGATTACAGGAGTTGTGTGCTGCTCCTCTGAATTTTCCACTAATGTGATCATGGTCTCGTACTTTATGGTTGTCTGAATAATCAGGGTCCTCCTGCATAAACCCTTTTTTGCAAATCCAACATTCAGTAGCTGATTCAAATTGAATTAAATCTTCAGGTGTCATGATTAAATCTAATAAATTTAGTTGGTTAGATAGTACATTTCGTAGTTTCATCATTCTACTTAAAAAGATTTTTGCAGCATCAGGTCCTCTATAAAGTTCAGGTGTTGAATGTTTCCCATCTGATCTAACAACAATAAATGCGTATGAACAGATTTGATGATTATTCAATAAAACAGTTTTAGGAAGATTTTTTGGGGCTGGACCTTGATACGGAACGATGATAGATTCGAAGTCAGCATAAACAACATAAGGACTTAATTGCAGTTTCTTCCAGTTTTTAAAGAACACCTTACTTCCTTCTTTCGGAGTAATAAGTTCAGTATTACAGTCAGTAGATGAATTACAATGTTTTCTGTGTTCAACTGCTGCATAAATACTTGGCATTCTCTGTAAACATCTTCGACAGAATTCTTGTTTATGCCCATCTTTTGAAGTAAACTGAATAAGTCTGCTCATTGTACGAATTAATGTATAATGGTAATGTGTTTTTGTTTCATCTGTTAGTAAGAGTAGATCAACATGATTTTTATCGGGATCATTACTAAATGGAGGAGTGTTCTTTGATACACGGATTGGTTTAAGGTTTTCTTCTGATGACCATGTGTAGACGTTAACTGATATAGGTTTGTTTTGTTCTTCAAACTGATCAATTTTATCTACACTAACAGGGAAGTCAATTCCATTAAAGTTTAATTCATTTATGTAAGCTTGATAATTTGTTACTCTTTCTGCGTTCTTTTTGACATAATGGAGTTTAGCTAAAACGCACCACATAAAACATTTATTATCTGTATTCTTAATGTTTAATACTGCTCGTTTTAAAACAAGTTCTTTAGGTAAAGGAATAAATGAGTTTCCTACGATGGGGGCATATTTACTCTCCTTCATTTTAATTTCTAATACCCCGCCTTCTGACCAACCAGATCCTCTCAGTTTTGCCTCTTCTGATGCGTTAATGAACTGGGTGATTAAATTGTCTGCCCAGGTTTCTATAAAATCATTATAAGTCAGAATTACTTGTTGTTTAGTAGAGACCCATACTTGAAGCTGCTCACCTTGGACTGTTTCATAATCTACGTACACTGCTAACATTACTTTAACTGGTGGTTCTATAGCTAGTTTTTCAGGTATTTGCGAAATAGCATGTTTTACACTTTCAAGTACATTTTTTGGATCAATAACTTCTAAATCCGTTTCTTTAAAAACTTTGTCTAAGTGCTCAATTATTTCATCAAGTGCCATTGTCATGTTGAGTTCCTTTTTCTAACTCAAATTATTTTGTTTAATTAAAAATAATTAATTTTGTTTCACCTAAAAGTAGTGTTTTTTCTTCCGAATTGACAGAATAAAGTGGAGACGAATTTTTACTTTTTTTACCCCCTAAAGTAGCGTTTTTGTATCTAAAAGTAGGAGATTCCCTCTTGAGCCAGAATTGGGGTTATCCTGTTAAATCACGCTGTTTTCGCGAGTAAAAACGGCTAAATCGCACTGTTTTTTGTGAATAAAAAATGCAAGAAAACGGCTTAAATCACACCTTTTGGGGAGGGTTAAAAAGCATAACAAAAAGGTGTGATTTAAGCCGGATTTTTAATAAATGGAGGAGTGAAACCGAAACCGAAACCGATACTGAGCCAGAATTGGGGTTCACCCGTTCTCTCCATGCCTGTTAGCCTGATCTTCTTTTTGGTGACCCCACAATTGATAAATTAGACCCCAAAACTCTATGGAGAGCCGCACAACACAGGGTTGAAGACCCTCTGATGTCCAGCTCTCCGTAGTTTCCTTACATTGTTTCTGGTGACCCCAATTTACAATAGCCTTCCACGCTGACCTGTTTGCTATAATTCTTCATGAGTGAGTGAGAGTGAGTGAGTGAGAGAGTGAGTGAGTGAGTGTGTGAGTGTGAGTGTGTGTGTCATTGTAAACAACAAACGCTTTCCTATTATCTAATATCCTGTGTTGCGCATCTTCGTCTTTGAACCCCTGTATATGTTAATAATTGCCGATAAATGGCAGGTGAACATTACTGGAAGAAGAAATATGTGCATGTGAGAGAGAGAGAGAGTGTGTGTGTGTGTGTGCGTGTGTGCGTGTGTGCGCAGTTAAAAATGGAGGAAGGTGGCTACTAATTTTTGGTGGGAGGGCTCTGTAACATTCTCCTGAAGGCTGAACACCCACCCATTCCCTTCAATCAAACGAACAACCCTATCCATTTTGACACTGCCATTGAAAACCAGAAAGACTCATGAAATTCTTCCTAAACAATGCTGGTGTCCTTCTGGCCCCTTCCTTGACACACAGAGAGCGGGTGGATCACACCAGTTGGTATCCCAGGGGGTCTTTGTTCTGGTCCTAAAACAAGGCATGTATCTAATGGTACAACATCTGGCCCCTTCCTTCACTACACAGAGAGCGGGTGGATCACACCAGTTGGTATCCCAGGGGGTCTTTGTTGTGGTCCTAAAACAAGGCATGTATCTAATGGTACAACATCTGGCCCCTTCCTCGACTACACAGAGAGCGGGTGGATCACACCAGTTCGTATCCCAGGGGGTCTTTGTTCTGGTCCAGCAGGGTCAGGGAGGACTCGCGGATCTGACGCAGGAGCTGCTGCAGGTCCTCCTTCCGGAACTCCTGCAACACGAACACACCACCATTGGAACGTTTTACAACTCCAGACACGCTTTGGACTTTAAAGGTGGACCCTGACGGATGAGTTTTTGTAAGAAACACGTTGCAATCACCAGAAAGACAGCTTTTTCAAAATACGGAACACTCGCTTTTCTCTGGTTTCCTAGAAATCAAACCGTCAAAACGGAGATCCTTGGCGGAGATGCCGGAGAGATAAGCCATTTTGGGGGGTGGGTGGGGGCCAAACCCATTGTGGTTGAAGCGTTTTCTTTTTGAAGCTATTTCCTTTGTTGTGAGTGAAACTCTTTTAGATAAACCAAAGACTGTATAGGAGAAGTTAAGCATCCGGTCTCTTTTCCCTATATGAGTAGTGAGGACAGAAACACTGGTTATGTCCCTTTTAAACAGGACACATTTTACACGTCGATAGGCCAGTTGAATTCTCCGTTGAAGTTCCAGTCTGAGTTTTTGGATAGCCTCCACTGTGAATAGTGTACTGTCCGCACTAACGATAACTCTATCAGCCCGGTTCGCCGAGCTTTTAAGTAATCCATCTTACCCTTTTAGAATATCTTCGGATAAACTGCATAAAATTTTAAAAAAAAGATAAATAAAAAGGCTTCTATTGTGAAAAAATCGTGCAAACAATTTGGTCATTACAAAACAGACACCTTCTCTTTCAGTAAAATAATTTGACTTCCAGCACCTCCGCCAAGGATAATTCGCAGACTGGACGGTTTGATTTCTAGGAAACCAGAGCAAAGTGAGTGTTGCGATGTCTGTAAATGGTGTTTTCAAGGTGATCTCGATGTGTTTCTTGTAAAAACTCATCCGTCAGGGTCCACCTTTAAAGATGCCACCATTGTACACCTGTGCAAGAGGAAGGGCAACAAACAGGCGTGTGCAAAAGTCCTTGCCCGAGTCCTGCTCAATCGACTCATCGAACACCTCAAACAAGACCTCTTGCCAGATAGCCAGTGTGGCTTTAGAAAGGAGCGAGGAACAATAGACATGGTGTTTATATACCGCACGTCAGCTGCAGGAGAAGTGTCAAGAACAAAACGTCGACCTCTACACCACTTTCGTCGACCTCACAAAAGCATTTGATACAGTTCAGTCGTGAAGGTCTGTGGAAGATAATGAGCAAGTTTCGCTACCCACCAAGGTGACCCTTGGCTTAAGGCTGTGTCAGAACAATTGACATAGGCTAGAGCACCAAGGCTACATCTTCTTCTGCGTTCCCTGGCCATACTGGGTAAGGTACGTATGTGTCCGTTTTTTCAGTTTTCACTAGTCTCCCCGCAGCGTACAGCCGACACATTCCGATTTCAGAGGAGCTCAAAGGAGAAAAGTTATTTCGAAGATTTTTTTGGGAAAAGGCAGAATGGGCCAATAAGTCAGAAAGATAGTAGATGATAGAAAGCAAAGAGAAAAGACAGAGTCAAGGAGTGTGGCAGATTAGAGGAAGTTACAAGCACAGAACTTCCAGAAGGTGGGGCAACTATTTTTAGGAAAGACCTCATGGGGGGAGCCTGATAGCTTGAGAATCAATTCAAGGTCAGATCATAGGGGGGTTTCTGGTTGCACGAAAAAAACACCTTGGCTGGCTAAAACAAATTCTCTCTTGCACTCTCTCTCTCTCTGTCTTTTATGTGGCAATGCATTTTACACACAAACTTGACAAAATCAACTTGGTTCATGAAAAGATATTTCACAACACAGAGCAAGAGTACATGTGGAAGGCCTGTAGCGTGTGTATGTGTATATGTGCACGCGCACGCATGCCTGCATGATATTCTCACCTTGTACAGCTGATGGTACTCTGAGGCGATGCAGTCGGCCAGCTCCATGCACTGGGGGTACATTTCACTGGCTTGCAGCATGTGGTGCAGGTTGAGGCTCAGGGCGGGCAGGTGTATCCCGCGCATCACCTTCAGCTGCTCCGCCCGCGACTCCTCCTCCTCAGGGTCCTGCCGCACACACACACCCAGCGCACACACACACACACGTTGGTCTATTGTAGAAGAATCCAGACCTGTTTGCTCTACTCTTTTCCAGTACCGTCATTTTCGGACTATAAGATAATACTTTTTCCCCAGACTCAGACCCCTGCGCCTTTTAATATGAGTAATAAAATAGTAAGAAAATATAATTTTCAAAATCTGATATCTGAAGAAAAAAAAAGAAAAAAATTATTTTAGAGTGTGTGCGTGTGCACGCGCGTGTGTATGTGTGCGTGTATGTGAATATGAGTAAGTGTGTATGAGTAACTGTAACTATGCATATGATTTTATGTCTGTGAATGTGGAGTAAAAAAACAACACACAAAAAACCTAACAAATTAATAGCAGAAAAACATAAAAAAATTTAAAAAGTGACAAAGAAAACAAAATTAAAGTTAATTAACTCATGAACTAAAGTAATCTTGCAATTCCAGAGCTGGATAAAACTGTAGCAAGGATTGCGGATCAAATGTACACAAGCCCAAAGAGCTATGGACTGAACTGACAGACTGACTGAAAACATGGGTGGGTTGCCTCACCTCAAACCTGTCCACCATCCAGCCCCCATCCATGAAGAGCAGCACGTTGTAGATGCGATCCTTGGTGATCTGTTCAATCGGGGGGGGAAAAACAACAACACGGGTATGAGATTGAGAAACTATGATTTAGGCTGAATAAAGGCTGAAGCCCCCTGAAAATGAAGCTTTTTTTGTAATCTAAGCCTCAAAGACCCCCCACGTCCAGGCCTGTTTACCCTTATAATAAACAACCTGGAATTTGCCACAGAAAAACACAGAAATTAAGAAAAAAATTAAGAAAAAACAACAGAATTCATATCGCAATGTCGCTTATGCCGCCATGCAAAATGTTTAAGTCCACGTTGCAGTACTTGCAGTGTGCATGCTTGTCTCCCAAATGTGAACTTGTTATTCCTTGCATTTTGAGAAAAATTCTGCATCACTTTTGGCCGTTTCACCCTATCACTGCAGTCGTTTGTCGAAGATTTCTGGCGCTTGCCGCCTGCGGTTGACTTGCCTGACGACATGTTTGGCGCAAAACTACAACCCTTGCGTCTTTTCATACAAACGGAAACAAATAATAGATGAATTTATTATTTTACCCAGAATTTTTGCAAATTCCCGGGATAATTCAGGCAAAACCGGGAGGGTAAACAGGTCTGCAGGATAACCGTGATTTGGACACGTGATGTGGTGGGTCTTTTCCAAATCAGCGTTTTCCCGTGTTTTCCCTTATAGCTAGCAAGAAATCTTCCGAGCAAGAGAGGGAAAATAAACGTCTTGTGTGGTGGGTCTTTAAAAACAGCATTAGAAATAGACTTGATGCATCTAGTAGTATTTTGGGGCGTTTTCTTCTTCTCCTACATTGGTCGCTCAGTTTCCTGTCATATGAGCGCAGATGCGTCATGCTGCCGTTGTGCGCCAAACAAATAGTTAGGCCCAGCATGTCCGACTTCAGGCCGGAGAAAATCTTTGCAAGAATTTCTAGAACAAAGGCAGGAGAATGGACCCAGTAAGGCAGAAAGATAGTAGATGACACTAAGACGAGGGAAAAGTATGGGTGAAACTCCCCAAAATTTAAAAAAATGAAAGGCAGGGATCCAGGGACACATGACCCCGGCAGAGTATAGGGGCAGAGCCCTGTCGGATGATTCACGGGGGCAACATAAGAGAGATAACGAGACAGACAGTTAAAATGATTGACAGACAGTTTGAGTCTGATAAGCCTAGTAAAATTATTACATTGCCTTTGTAAACTTCCAAGATAGAACCAAGTTCAAAACGCACCAAATCGCTTGGTCAAATTTTTTGGGATGAATTAAAAAACAGTTTCTGGTTAAATTAAAAATACTGAAATCAGTGTAAAACTGAAAGAGTAGCACCCATGGAAAAGGCAGAGTCAAAGACAGCGACAGATTAGAGGAAGCTACAAGCACAGAACTTCCAGAAGGCAGAGGAACTATTTCTACAAAAGACCCCCCGGGGTATCGGGGGTATGAATGGTGATGAGATTAGCGTCCAATCGGTCAGAAATATCGGGGGTGGGTTAGTTACCTGGGTCTGTCTTTGGAGGTTCCGTCTCCACTTCTCCATGTCCAGCTGGTACTGCTTCATGCGGTGCTCGTGGGCCACGCGGTCCGTAAAGCTGCAGCCGCCGCCCCCCGCCTCCAGCGCGGCCGGCTTGCTGGGCTGACTGTGGTGGTACAGCGAGAACCAATCGTTGTAGCTCTCCATTGCATCCTGGGGGATAAAAAACGTCAAGACATGGGTTAGCCCTGAAGCAGCCAGACATTTTTTTGTTTAGTCAAATCTTTTCTGTGAAACTTACCGGGACAAAGAAAAGTTGGCATGTGCAATACAGTGGAACCTCCCTTATAAGACTCCCTCTCATATAAGACCTACTTTTCTGAGACATTGCCAATCTTTGTAAGTATTAAAATTACCTCCCTCATAAGACCCCTCCAAGACCTCGCTTTGCATTATTTTTGAAGGTCGCATACGGGAGGTTCTACTGTATACTGTGAATCTCCCTATGACATGTACCAGACAAAGGCCGTTTCGTTATCTCCCAAAATCAACAGCATGAGGTCGCTGGATAATAGACCCTCACTTCATGCCTTTTAGCGACATGGGTGCTTAATCAGTGTTGGTGCAGAAATGCCACATTGATGGCGAAGGGGTTAAAGTCAAAAGGTAGCATCTGCTGGGCTGACTATGGTGGTACAGCGAGAACCAATCGCTGTAGCTCTCTATCGCGTCCTGGGGGGGAGGGGGGGGGAGAGAAAAAAACACGTCAAGACATGGATTAGCCCTTTCGCCGCCAAACATTTTTTTCAGCCAAAACATTTTTCTGTGAAAGTTACCGGAATAAAGAAAAGTTGGCGTCTGCGACATACAGCGAATCTCCCTATGACATGTACCAGACAAGGCCGCTTCGTTATCTCCCAAAATCAACAACATGCTGTGGAGAGTTTTTCTATATAAAGTATAAAAAGTCTGATCTACCACTTCCCTATGTATACACCTGAAGCAAAAACCCATAATCTTCTTTCATTTCTCCTTTTGTTTGTGTGTATGGCTGGAGTGATTTGTGAGTTTTTTTAATAATTCAAAATTATTGCGATGCGAATGAGTTAACCCTTTCATCGCCACTGTCGCCTCTTGGCACCACAATGATTTAACACCCACGTCACTAAAATGCATCAATAGAGGGCCTGGTATCCACTGACCTTATGTTCTTAATTTTGGGAGGTAAGGACAGGCCCTATTTTATGCACGTCACAGAGGAATCTTCAATATTGCAGACGAAATCTTTTCTCTACCCGGGTAAGTTTAATGGGGTACATTTTGGCTGAGGAATGGCTAGCGTTGAAAGGGTTAAAGATCATTTAGACTTGACTTGACTTGACACACACACAGATGAAACATGTACTGTACCAGGTAGGCCTGCATACACATGTACTCCCTCAAGGCGTTGTCGTCGGAGGGGGGCAAACTCGTGGAGCCAGTCTGAAAAAAGAAAAACACACACAAAATCAGTCAACCCAGTTCACCAACTTATTATTTTATCAATACAGTCAACTCAAAAAAGCAGGTACCACAAATAAATGGGATAGTTCACAATATTTTTGGGGTCCCAATTTAATCTTTTTTTATGGCAAAACTCATGGTTTAATCTCAAAATTTCGACCATTTCATTTTTGGTTCCCAATACAGTGGAACCTCCCTTATAAGACCTCCCGTTACAAGACTCACTCCCACATACGACCTACTTCTCTGAGACATTGCCCTTCTTTGTAAGTATTAAAATTACTTCCCTTATAAGACTTACAGTGGAACCTCTCTATAAGACCTCATTTTGGATGATTTTTGAAGGTCTTATAAGGGAGGTTCCACAGTAGGGCATTTGCTGAGTGCCGACGACCTTCAATCTCATTGAGTTGAACTCAGAGAGTTGAACAAGAGAGGTCAAAGCAATTCGGGCAGAACGAGCATGGGCAATTTAGTAGTCTAGTAATAGTAGTATAGAGTACGAACACTCGTGGCGAATGCCCTATCTAATCCTTTTAACGTGGGACTTCTTTCTTTTTTCTAAATCCCTTTCGGAAAGGGAATGTGGAGACAAATAAAATAATGTTACAGACAAACCTCTATTTTAAGACTTCCAAAATGTCCGGAAAAATCGGTCGTAAATTGGAGGGGTCGTATGACGGAGGTTTTCACTGGCAGCCGTAGAAAGAAAAAGTTCAGCACAGTTCATACTCTCTTCTTCATGCATACATACAATGACATATTAAAACTGGATTTGGGTCTTTCCAACTCCATAGGATTGTGCAATCGATGTATTACAGTTTCACTTCGCCGACTTCTGTTAATCACCTCCACTCTCGTCCAAAGTCAGTGGTTTTCTTTTTCAAAGTCAGTGGTTTTCGTGCTTTTCCTACGCTTTCCGCCATCTTTTCTACAACAAGGGAAGCGACTCCGCTTTCAGGCCCTTGACCATGGTTGTTTCCCTTTGCTCGAAGTCTATGCAGACGACAACAACGGTCGTAAAAACCAACAAAATGGCGGTCGTAAGTCGCGTTTTAGAGGAAGTCATTTAAGAGAGGTCGTTTACATAGTAAAATGCATCCGTGCCAACAAATCCGGTCTCAAATGAGAGGTGGTCGCTTAACAGAGGGTCGTAAAATAGGGGTTTGTCTGTATTTTTTTATTTTTAGCTTTGGGCTACCCAAAGTCAAAGTAGCTTTGGGCTACTCAAAGTCAAAGCAGCTTTGGGCTACCCAAAGTCTCGCCACATCTTACTAGCTTTCCAAAGAACTTCATCAAATACGGACCGCCCCAGTCATCTGCTTGTCCTCTTACTGCCGTTCTAGGCCTACGCTCTATCTGTCTCTAGAAGTCTCTTTTGCCAAAGTCTGCCACTCTAAAAGTCTCTTTTGCTAAAAGTCTGCCGTTCTAGCCCTACGCTCTATCTGCATTCAAACTCAAAACCAGAAACTAAAAAATTGCTCAGACAGTTATAAAGTTACAGACATTGGCATGCCAGGTCTTGTAGACGACATTGAAGCTGTTGGCAGGCGCACACACACACACACACACACAGAGTCATCACTCACCTTGGCATGCCAGGTCTTGTAGACGACATTGAAGCTGTTGGCAGGCGCACACACACACACACACACAGTCAGAGTTATTTACATGTTTGTTATTATCACTCACCTTGGCATGCCAGGTCTAGACGACATTGGAGCTGTTGGCAGGCGCACACACACACACACACACAGTCAGAGTTATTTACATGTTTGTTATTATCACTCACCTTGGCATGCCAGGTCTTGTAGACGACATTGAAGCTGTTGGCAGGTGCACACACACACACACACACAGTCAGAGTTATTTACATGTTTGTTATTATCACTCACCTTGGCATGCCAGGTCTAGACGACATTGGAGCTGTTGGCAGGTGCACATACGCACACACACACAGTCAGAAAGATTTTACATGTTTGTTATTATCACTCACCTTGGCATGCCAGGTCTTATAGACGACATCAATGCTGTCGGCAGGCAACTTGTTAAATACCTCTCTGGCTGCATTGTGCTTCTTCAGAACTGAGAAAAAAACCACACACACACAAACGATTTCTTTAAAACTGAGAAGAAAAAAAACCCCACATCCACACACACACGCACAGAGTTTCCTTAGAACTGAGATGAAGAATTGATGAAGGATCTCATGACAGTGTTGGCTTGTTTCATAACATTGATCATACAATGTCAACACTGAACACTACTAAAAAAACCAACTGAACACTAATAGATGGCACCTAGTTATCAAGCAGTCTTACTGATGAAGGATCTCATGACAGTGTTGGCTTGTTTCATAACATTGATCATACAATGTCAACACTGAACACTACTAAAAAAACAAACAACTGAACACTAATAGATGGCACCTAGTTATCAAGCAGTCTTACTGATGAAGGATCTCATGACAGTGTTGGCTTGTTTCATAACATTCATCATACAATGTCAACACTGAACACTACTAAAAAAAAACCCAACTGAACACTAATAGATGGCACCTAGTTATCAAGCAGTCTTACTGATGAAGGATCTCATGACAGTGTTGGCTTGTTTCATAACATTGATCATACAAAGTTAACACTGAACACTAACAGATGGCACCTAGTTATCTTACTGATGAAGGATCCTTGACAGCATTGGCTTGTTTCATAGCATTGACCACACAAAGTTAGCACTGAACACTAAAAGATGTCTATCGTTGTGTGCACATGAGGGAAGATTGAATGAGGTTTGTGCTCTGCTTTGAGGTGTGTGTGTTGTGTATGTGTGTGAGCATGCATACATGTGTGTGTACATGCAACTTGTGTGTGTTTTGGTTTTGTGTGCGCACGCATGTTTGTGTGTGTGTGTGTGTGTGTGTGTGTCTGTATGCATGTGTGCGTGTCTGTCTGCGTGCGTGCGTACGTTGTGTGTGAGTGCATTTGTAACTCATGTGTATCCTCTAACGTTTGTGTACGCATGTTGGTGTATGTGGTCAGTCCGTGCAACTCATATGCTATGGCTTACTGAATGAAAGATGAATAATGAGTTGGTGTCGATAAATATGTGTGTGTGTGTGTGTGTGTGTGTGTGTGTGTGTGTGTGTGTGAGAGAGAGAGAGAGAGAGAGAGAGAGAGAGAGAGAGAGAGAGAGAGAGAGAGAGAGAGAGAGAGAGAGAGAGAGAGAGAGAGAGAGAGAGAGAGAGAGAGAGAGAGAGAGAGAGAGAGAGAGAGAGACACAGAGACAGACAGAGAGAGAGAGAGAGAGAGAGAGAGAGAGAGAGAGAGAGAGAGAGAGAGAGAGAGAGAGAGAGAGAGAGAGAGAGCTGCTTTGTATGCGTTGTTGCTGGTTTGTGTCATTCTTAAACACTATTTTGTTGACTACTCGTTGATGAATATTCGATTGTAAAGCGCTCATTTGAGGTAAAGCGCCATACTATTATCATTATCTAGTTATGAAGCAGTCTTACTGATGAAGGATCTCATGACGGCGTTGGCTTGTTTCAGGGCCTCGGCTCTCTGGGCGGGGTCGAACACCAGCCAGTCGATGGCGTCGATCTTCTGCCTGTCCTCCTGTGCATCACAATCACAGCAATAATTCAGTGGGGGAGCGAATGGGAGATCGGAGCAATTCAATTCAATTCAATTCAATTCAAATAACTTTATTAACTCATTATTAACCCATATATGTCCATAATTAATATATAGCTGTCAATTAAATGCATTTGCTTCAAGGGAAGTAAATCTGTGTGCACACCATACCTTGGTCACTTCTAAACTCGCTTCGCTTCCTTAGACCACAATTTTGCCTCTGACTTTGCTTTTGTAGTGGTTTGTTTGTGGGGAAACCAATCGATGTAGATAAAAAAAAAAGTCTGATCTACCACCTGAAGTAAAAACCCATAATCTTCTTTCATTTCTCCTTTTGTTTATGTATGTTTTGTTTGTGTGTATGGCTGGAGTGGTTTGTGAGGTGTTTTTTTAATAATTCAAAATCGTTGCGATGCAAGTGAGTCAATCCCTAAGGAAATTAAATTGTACAATCACAGGCTCGATAAACAATACGAGAACATGCATAATACATAAATCGAGACGTTACAAACAGGACAAAACATGCATAAAATATCATCAAGCAATGCAAAAATGGAAAGAATTTAGTTAAATTATGTGTGAACATTTTTAAAGCATACACTCGAATAAAAGCTGCAAAAACAATTGCCTTAAGATGGATGAACCAATTTGTTTTTAAAATCAATACATAGTACATACACACAAGCATACATAAATACTACAAATTAAAAACAACAGCAGCACAGCACAGCACCAAAGTCAAATTGTATTTTTATACACACACGCACATGCGCGTGAACACACACAATGACATGCTGATTATAACAATAATAATAATTAATAAAGCTTATATAGCGCATAATCTTGCAAACCAACTCAATGCGCTTTTCACTCACCATTCGCACAAACAGACTGCTTCACGTATCCTCACCATACATCTCTATGAAAATGAATACATTAGAGAATGCATTGCATATAATCATAACACAACACACTAACACCCCCATCCCCGAGCTGAGCAGCACTGTTCTGCACTCTCTGTAAGTGCGATATATATAGAGACGGACGGCGGAGGGAATGAAAGAGTTCAGGTGCCTAGATGTTCTTGCACGTGGGGCTCGCAGTCTGTCGCTTCTGTCCGATCGTCTGCTGACGCACGTTCACCACCACGTATCATCAGTGATTACCCCGCCACGTGGGCAGCCACACTACGTCTTCGGGGGAGATAACTGACCTGGGAGATGCCGACGTTGATGGATGGTCCAGGGAGAGCACGGGGGTGTCCCTGCGGCGGACGTTCTCCACCATGCATCATGGGTGATTACCCCGCCATGTGGGCAGCCACACTACGTCTTCAGGGGGACATAACTGACCTGGGAGATGCCGACGTTGATGGATGCTAAGGGGTCCAGGGACAGCACGGGGGTGTCCCTGCAGCAGACGTTCTCTACCACGCATCATGGGTGACTACCCCGCCACACTACTGGAGGACAACTGACCTGGGAGATGCCGACGTTGATGGATGCAGAGGGGTCCAGGGACAGCACGGGGGTGTCCCTGCGGCAGACGTTCTCCACCACGCATCATGGGTGACTACCCCGCCACGTGGGCAGCCACAACTGACCTGGGAGATGCCGACGTTGATGGATGCTAAGGGGTCCAGGGACAGCACGGGGGTGTCCCTGCGGCGGACGTTCTCCACCACGCATCATGGGTGACTACCCCGCCACACTACTGGAGGACAACTGACCTGGGAGATGCCGACGTTGATGGATGCAGAGGGGTCCAGGGACAGCACGGGGGTGTCCCTGCGGCAGACGTTCTCCACCACGCATCATGGGTGACTACCCCGCCACGTGGGCAGCCACAACTGACCTGGGAGATGCCGACGTTGATGGATGGTCCAGGGAGAGCACGGGGGTGTCCCTGCGGCAGACGTTCTCCACCACGCATCATGGGTGACTACCCCGCCACACTACTGGAGGACAACTGACCTGGGAGATGCCGACGTTGATGGATGCAGAGGGGTCCAGGGACAGCACGGGGGTGTCCCTGCGGCGGACGTTCTCCACCACGCATCATGGGTGACTACCCCGCCACACTACTGGAGGACAACTGACCTGGGAGATGCCGACGTTGATGGATGCAGAGGGGTCCAGGGACAGCACGGGGGTGTCCCTGCGGCAGACGTTCTCCACCACGCATCATGGGTGACTACCCCGCCACACTACTGGAGGACAACTGACCTGGGAGATGCCGACGTTGATGGATGCAGAGGGGTCCAGGGACAGCACGGGGGTGTCCCTGCGGCGGACGTTCTCCACCACGCGCTTGGTGATGGCGGCCACGTCCAGCCCGGCTTCCTCTGCCCGCTGCAGGCAGCGCTGACCGTCCTCCTGGCCCTGGACGCCTGTGCAGGGAAGTAAAGCTCATCTTCAGGCATCACAATTTTCTGAAGACAAGTCCAATTCTCTGATAACTGCATGGGTGCTCCCGGGAAATTTCAAAAATCCTGCAAGGGGGCGGCCCTGGGGGAGTGCAGGAGCAGCGCATACACACACATTTACTGCTCTTTTTTCACCCCTCTAGACTAGTACATTGTGCTATATTCCTTTGAATATAGCAAATGCTTATATAGGCCCTTTTTATTGTACAAGTTTGTGTGTGTGTGTGTGTGGGTAAGAAAATCGTTGTTTCTCAAATTCTCATAATCCGGCGACGCCGGCTCTAGGCAATTTAAAAATCCTGTTGGAGCATCCATGCATGTGCAGTAACAGGGCCACCAAGGCCACCCCAAACTACAGAGCGGCAGCGTGACCCCCATAGGGGAAAGCCACAAGTTTTTACACTCCAAAAACCAGAAGCCACAAGTTTTTACACTAAAAACAAACAACCCCAGAAGCCACAAGTTTTTACACTATAAAAACAACCCCAGAAGCCACAAGTTTTTACACTATAAAAACAACCCCAGAAGCCACAAGTTTTTACATTCCAAAAATTGGAAAGCCACAAGTTTTTAAACTCCCAAAACCGGAAACCACAAGTTTTTACACTAACAAACCCCAGAAGCCACAAGTTTTTAAACTCCCAAAACTGGAAGCCACAAGTTTTTACACTAAAAAAAACCCACCCGGAAGCCACAAGATTTTACACTCCGAAATCAGGAAGCCCAAGACTTCAAACTTGAAAAACCGGAAGCAGCAAGCCACAAGTTTTTATTCTACAAAAACTGGAAAGCCACAAGTTTCGCCCCCCCCCCTTCCCAAAACCCGGCATGTTCCGCAACATTCACAGCCCTGCGAATCTCACCTTCCAAGAAGTGTGCGTACCACTGGACCTGCTGAGGGGCGGGCAGGGTGCAGACGTAGCGGGCGATCAGCGCCCTCTGGTCCCCTCGGATCAGCTGGTCAACGTAGGCCTCCAGAATCACTGTGCACAGATCTTCCTGCAAAACATACACAAGGCCAATATTGGAATGATGACATACAATGTAGTGGACGATCAGCGCCCTCTGGTTCCCTTGGATCAGCTGGTCAACGTAGGCCTCCAGAATCA
>CM065704.1:4895664-4897822 GCA_017654935.2 Phymorhynchus buccinoides
TCTTCCCCGGCTGCTATTTGCTTCTTCTCAACTGAAGAGCGATGTTACTTGGAACGGAAACGAAATGAACTTTGAATCTTTTTTTTTTTTGTGGTCAAAGAAAACCAGGCGCTGCCTCGTATCCGAGGCAAGGTTGCATCCATGTATAAATAGTTCCCCCACCTTCTGGAAGATCTATGCTTGTAACTTCCTCTAATCTGTCACTCTCTTTGACTCAGCCTTTTCCCTTTGCTTGCTGTCATCTACTATCTTTCTGCCTTGCCAGTTACCGGTCCATTCTGCAGCCTTGTCTCAAGAAACACTCGAAAAGATTTCCTCCAGCCGAAGTCGGACATGCTGGGCTTATTTCTTGGTTGGGCGCATAACAGCAGCATGACGCATCTGCGCTCGTAATTGACGGGATGCTGTGCGAGCGATCGAAGAAGAATTGGAGCAGCGTACACAGTAGACGCGGGAATGCCATGCGCAATACGTAAATAAGTAAAAGAAAGAAAGAACAAAAATAAGCGCATGTGTCCGTATTTCCCCTAATCCACACATTTTGTCCCCTTCTTTCTTTTATTTATTCATGGGTTTCCATGCGTAAATTCCGCGTAACTAATGTGCCTTCTTCTTCTTCTGCGTTCCCAGGCCATAAGGCCATAATGGGTAAGGCATGTATGTGTCCGGTTTTCAGTTTTCAGTGGTCTCCCCGCTGCATTCAGCCGACACGTTCCCATTTCCGAGGAGCTTAAAGGAGAACATTTTTACGATATTTTTTTTTTTTAAAGGGCATGACTGATGAGAATGGGGCCAATAAGTCAGAAAGACAGTAGATGACAGAAAGCACAGGAAAAAGGCAGTCAAAAGAGAGTGACAGATTAGAGGAAGTTACAAGCACAGAACTTCCAGAAGGTGGGGGGAACTATTTACATGGATGCAACTGGAGAAAATCGAAAAAAAAAGGCAAGGCAGGGGTCCAGGGGCCGCCCAGGGCCCTGGCAGGGCACAGGGCTGGGGGGTCAGGGGGCAACACTCCCCTGAAGCTGAAGAAAAAGCAAAATCATACTCAATTTGAAGCTTATTCCAGGCTTGTAAAGTGATAACACTTTTTTCCCTTTGAACCAATTTTTGTGGTGGTCAAAATTTTGAAAAACAGGCGCCGCCTGGTTCACTGCCTCATATCCGAGGCCAGGTTGCAACCATGTATCTATACAAAAGACTCCCCTGGTATCCCCTCCCCACTTAGGGTTGAGAGTTCTAATGCGTAAATACGTTCAGAGACTACCGAAGGAGAACGGCTAACAGAAAAACTGGAGAGGTACAGGTCACACTACAACTTCACATGTAACTGTAAACGGTTTGTGCAATGTCTTTTCCTTTCATTCCTGAAGAAAAAAACGTTGGGTTTTGAAAGCTCGAAAGAAAAAATGGTGTTAACCCTTTCACCGCCAGCCATATTTCAGCCAAAAAATGTCCATTAAATTTACCTGGGTAGAGAACAAAATCCATCTGCGGTATTGGGGATTCTTCTATGACATATATATAAAATTAGGTATATCCTTACTTCCGAAAACTAGGACAATAGGGTCTTTGGATAATAGACCCCAATTTGATGCCTTTTAGTGACATAGGTGTTAAATCACTGTGGTGCTAAAATGCGACTTTGGCGGTGAAAGGGTTAATGTGTGCACTTTGAGAAGCGTAAATACGTTCAATCTCTACGTTTTCAGAAACCACGAAAACAATCCAAACATTCACCTCTGTGGCCATCCTCCAGCAGACCAGCTTCCAGATGTCCCTCTGGGGGTTGCCAGTGACGGGGGTGAGGGCGGCCTGCAGGCGGTGGCGGTTAGCGTCGTGGTACAGCCGCCAGCCCTCCAGTGTGGCCGCCCGCCACGCCTGACCGCAGCTCTGGCACAGCTCCTGGGCCTGGGGGAACCCAAAGGGACACCACTCAGTTAGCTTACAGCACTCCAGCGTCCAGATATAACATTCGCATGGGTGCAACTCCCAAAATGAAAAAAAATGAAAGGCAGGGGTCCAGGGACCCATGGCCCCGGCAGGGTACAGGGGCAGAGCCCTGTCGGACGATTCAGGGGGGGGGGGGCAACTTAAGAGACAGAGAGATAACGAGACAGACAGAAAGTTAAAATGATAGACAAGGACAGTTTGAGTC
>CM065704.1:4898322-4930822 GCA_017654935.2 Phymorhynchus buccinoides
GAGACGCCTATAAAGTCCTAAATACCACTGGAACCTCCCCCTAATACAACCTTCAAAAATCATCCAAAACAAGGTCTTATAAGGGAAGGGTCTGCCTTGGCATAAGGTTGTGTCAGACCAATTAACATAAGCTAGAACACCAAGGCTACATCAAAATGTTCTTACGCTATGCATAGTTATGCATGGATTTTCTTTAGCCATGACAAGCTCCTAGCATAACATCATCAGTCTCTCCAAATCCTCCGAAGTCGGAGTGTGGCTGCCCACGCGGCGGGGTAATCAAAGACGGTCACGCACGTAATGTTCTCATCCCTAGCTGTTGCATTTGTACCATAGTGTTCAAGTGCTTCGGCTGTTGGGATGATCCCTGGAGTCTTTAAGCCAGGGTAATACAGGAACAAGAAGACCACACTGTTTTCAAGCTACTTCCAGAATGGACCAACCAAATTCAAATCGATTATTTGGGGGGTGAAATTTAAAAAACCAAAAAACTGAAGTTCAGTTCCTGAAATCAGTGTGAAACTGAAAGAGTTCCACCCATGCCTTTTCCTTTACATGGTGGAGACAATTTGTCCACGTATGCTTTGCATTATGGACAATAAGCATTCTTCTTCTTCTTGTTGTCATATCCTGGCTGAAAGACTCCAGGGATCCTACCAACAGCCGACGCACTCGAACACTATGGTACAAACGCACCAGCTAGGGATGAGAACATTACGCATGCGACCGTTTTTGAATGAATGAATCTTTAATTTAATGTCTTTTCACACGAAATAGTGATTTTAGAGACCGTTTTTGATTACCCCGCCATGTGGGCAGCCACACTCCGACTTTGGGGGGAATAAACAGTCTTAGATCTGATGTTTTTCAGGGTTGAAGCCCCCTTCCCCAGGGTGTGCGTGTGCACGGCGTCCCCTCTGAAGTTCCAGGAGGCCATCCTGGCAGCCGGACTCCAGCCCATGGACGACCCCCGCGTGCATGAGCTCAAGGCCTCCCCCACCTACGCCGAAGACCTCGAGGTCACCGACAACTGGGAGAAAGCACTGCGCCGGAAAATCGAACAGATGACCGAAGAGTTCTTCGTTAGAAACGGTTCTTAGATTTGTGAGGGGAGTTGTTTCTGGGGTTGATTTGTTGGTTGTCATTCCTAGGTTGATTTGTAAAAAATGGGTTGTAAGAAAATCTGGGTTCAGAATTTGTCACAAATCATTCCTAGGTTGATTGTAAGAAGTGGATTGTAAGAAATTATGGGTTCAGAATTTGTCACAAATCATTCCTAGGTTGATTGCCAAAAAATCTGGGTTCAGAATTTGTCACAAATCCTTCCTAGGTTGATTTGTAAGAAATGGGTTATAAGAAATTCTGGGTTCAGAATTTGTCACAAATCATTCCTAGGTTGATTTGTAAGAAATGGGTTATAAGAAATTCTGGGTTCAGAATTTGTCACAAATCATTCCTAGGTTGATTTGTAAGAAATTCTAGGTTGATTTGTCGTAAATGTTTCCTAGGTTGATTGATTTGTTACAAATTTCCTAGGTTGAAATTCTATGTTGATTTGTCACAAATCTTTTCTAGGTTGACTGAAAGAAATTCTAGGTTGATTTGCCACAAGTCATTCCTAGGTTGATTGTAAGAAATTCTATGTTGATTTGTCTCAAATCTTTCCTAGCTTGATTGTAAGAAATTCTATGTTGATTTGTCTCAAATCTTTCCTAGCTTGATTGAAGATCATTAATGGTTCCTAAATGGATTTTTCAGATTTTTTTCTCCAAAGTTGATTTGTCTGAAATGGCTTCTATCATGACGAATCAAATGGTTTTCTTGTCCGATTTCTCAGAAATGAGATTCCTAGATTGGTTTATCAGAAAATGGTTCCTTGATGTTGAACTGATACATTAGTAATTGATCCTAGATTGGTTAATCTGAAATGAATTGTACACAAGTTTATTAGAAATGGTTACTAGATTGATTCACCAGGAATTATTCCTGTAGATAGCTTTTTGCCAAAAATGGGTTTGTACAGCGATTTGTCACAAATAGCTAGAATGATTTGTCAGAAACGATTATTCCAACTCCCAAGGTTGATTAAATGTTGGTTAGTCCTCCCACTTACTGCATCGTAGGAGAACAGAGGTGCTATGTTGTTATATACAGATTTCCATTGATTTTTTTAATTAAAATATATTAAATTAGAATTTCTTTTTGTCTATAACCCCCCCCATCTTCTGGGCCATACAGTGGCGTAGCTCTCACGCCGCTCATTCCGATTCTCAATTCGCAGCCACACCACACGTTCAGGTCGCAGAATCCGAGACCAGCAGTCCAAGAGGAGCGAATTTATGTTAGGCCGTCAGGAGGCAACCAACCGAGGAGACGCTGCACTGCTGCTGAGTCACTTCGGTGGAGTTCAGTAGAGCCTGTTCAGGACACCACCTATTAAGCCCCCTACTGATGACACTATTCTCTTAAGCCGGCGACAGACTATGTGACTGCCTCATGTGACTCGATCAGGTCGTGACGTTTCACCTCATTTGCATACCATGCTGCTCGATCAGTCTGACTCAATCAGGTGACAGTGCCGAATAGGGCGGGTTCTAAATTTCACTGATCGAATTTGATCGAGTCAGATGGCTTGTGACCTCTTCTGTGTGGGAAACAAAATTTGGTCAACGTCACGACCTGATCGAGTCATATGAGGCAGTCGCATAGTCTGTCTCCAGCTTAAGTCGCAGAGCCAGCTTGAGTGAGGTCCTCCTCCAAGGGCGCCACCACGACAGTCCACCGACAGCTCCCCAGAACACACTGATCCCCATGACTTTGACCCGAACGCACCAAGGCACAGACTGGATCGGAAACCGAAACTGAGGTCACCATGAGAGCAGGGCTTGCAAAGCCACAGAATTGAAAACATTATTTTTGTTGTGCCATATATCTGTCTACCATATTGTTCGGACTATAAAATGATAATTTTTTCCCAGATTAAAATTTGGGGCGTGCGTCATATAATAAGACGTTCGAAAAATAAGGTAATCCAGAAGAAATGGTTTGTGGCACAAGAACACTGTTCACGGAAGCATATTTAGAACAACAGTCACTGTTCACAGAAGCGTATTTAGAACAACAGTCACTGTTCACGGAAGCGTATTTAGAACAACAGAAAAAAAGCAATGTACTTAACTTGTTTATTTTTAAAAAAATATATATATATATATAAAATTTTGTTTATTTGAAGAGACATTTTAAAGGAGATTTATTTTAGAATGTCACTGTTTTGATTGTATACATTATGTGAGATATATATTAGAGTTATAGAGATAATTTTTTTTTTGGATAGAAATATTTAAACTGAAACAATGAATTGTGTACATCGAATACAATGAAATCTTCCATATTGTACAAACCTTTTTATGTGTGTATAAACACAGAAAATGATGTGTAAATTCCAATTTTTTTAGAATAATGAATGAATAAACCTGTGATAGTCCAAAGATGGTCGTAAGACTGGCAATCCCAACAACTGTGAATTGTCTGTACAAATTTTTTACATTGTTCTAAAATAAATTTATTGCATAGACGGGTAATTATCCAGTAGTAGGGGGGGTGTCTCATAAAAATAGCTCCCCCACCTTCGGAAGTTCTGTGCTTGTAACTTCTAATCTGCCACTCTCTTTGACTCTGCCCTTTCCCTTTGCTTTCTGTCATCTACTATCTTTCTGACTTATTGGCCCATTCTCCTGTGCCTTTAAAAAACAACTTCCAAATATATAATTGTTCTTCGGGCTCCTCCGAAATCGGAATGTGTCAGCTGTACGCAACGGGGAGACCAGTGGAAACTGAAAACCGGACACATATGTACCTTACCCATTATGGCCATATGGCATGGGAACGCAGAAGATGAAGAAGAAGAAGAAGAAGAGTTCCGACCATTCAATTATGTTGTGAAAGGTCGTCTGGAAGCAATTGACAACAATCAACACAATCTCATAATTCAAACATACTGATACTCCAAAAACAAAACTCTCGCGGATTTGTCATGAACCCATGGCCCAAAAATTATTTTCATAAAAAATAAGCTGCATTTTATTCAAAATCTGTTGAGGCCCGCCCTCCGTACCATCACACACACCCCCTTCCCCAAAACACACACACGTAAATTAAGAAATGGACAATCATGAGAAAAGTTAATGTCTGGATCGTTACTGAAAGTTTTGAGTTTTTAACAACAATAACCACACGTGTGCACACACACCAAGCAAATAAAATCAAAACACTCACACACACACGTACACACATACAAGTATGCAACATGGTAGACTTGAATGGAACAGCTCCCCCAGAGGTGATACTGGGGGGTCTTTTGTATAAATAGTTCCACCTTCTGGAAGTTCTGTGCTTGTAACTCCCTCTAATCTGTCACTCTCTAGGACTCTGCCTGTTCCCTTTGCTTACTGTCATCTACTATCTTTCAGTCTAACCGGTCCATTCTCCTGCCTTTTTTTCAAAAAGATTTCCTCCAGCCAAAGTCGGACTTGCTGGGCCTAACTATTTTTTAGTTAGGCGCATAACGGCAGCATGACGCATCTGTGCTCATAATTGATAGGAAACTGTCTGAGCGATCGAAGAAGAAGAAGAATGAAACAGCTGAGAAGCTTATCACAATATCTGTGACGCCCTAGTTTCTTTAGAATATTTATATTAAAAAGTCCATTCAAATCCAGTTACTTTTCTTTTGTTTGCCTCACAGCATATTTAAAAGAAGGTGAGCTTCCACCAGTTAACTATACCATACCATTCTAATCAAACACTCACATCATTATATACACACGTTTAAAAAAAAAGGAAGTTGTGAATTGTATGAAAAAACGTGCAAAGCACATAATACAAGAGAAAAACGTATAATATTTACAAAGTACTGTAAGAATTTTTTTTTTTTTTTTAAACAGACAAACACCCATTCAAACGCTTCATGTCACGTGAAGACCGGGAGAGGTGACAAAATCCAGGAAGCTCCCGGATTTACCAGGAGGGTTGGCAACTATGCAGATAGCACGATCAATTCAGGTTCTGCATGCAAATATACACCAAGCACACTTGAGATCCTATTTCACACACACTAGAAGAGCATAATGTTTAACTCTTCTAGCACCAGGACGTCACTCAGCACTCCCACCAAGCGCAAAGACATTCACTGTCAGCACCCTGCCATGCGGTTTTTTAAATATATAGCTTATGACACTGTTTCTGACGTTAAAGCAATGTATGCGCACTTGAAAAAATAGTTACTTCCCTCTCGTTGGTCGAGTTGCAAAGGCAACCAAGAACTAAAAAAAAAAAAAAGAGGTCGCATTTTTCTGTGCGGAAACCCACATAACAATTCACATTTTCCACGCATGGAAACCCACACAACCATCCGCATTTTCAACGCACATACCTACATATCTATCCGCATTTCCCCCGCACGGAAAGTATGCGCACATGCCCTTGGACATGCAAAAACACACAGAGAGGCCCTCTTTCCAATTGGAATGTACTCCCATCCGTATAGCACTGGGAGAACAAAAAGATGTTGTTGACGTATCCTGGCTAAAAGACTCCAGGGATCGTCCCAACAGCCGAACACACACTTGAACACCATGGTACAAGCAGATCAGCTAGGGATGAGAACGTTGCGTGCATGACCATTTCGATTACCCCCGCCACGTGGGCAGGCAGCCACTCTCCCGTCTTCGCGCGTGTGTGTGCATGCTGGGAGATCTATGAAAAAAGGTCAGCTTGAGGTCATTGAAGGGGGATGGTGAATGCGGGGGCGGGTAGTGTGAGAAAATGCCTTTTTCGTGGAAAACGCTATTTGTAATGGTTTGGATTCTAGTGGAGTGTCAATGGGGGTGGTGGGGGGGTGACGTAAATGTAGTTATCGTGATTTCTTTTTGTGTTGTTCCTTACGTTAAGTGTGTTGTTTTTTGTTTGTTTCTTTCTTTGTAAGATTTTTTAATTTATTTGTGAAGCGCTTGGATAGAGCCCCGTAAGGAGAATAAGCGCTATGAAAATTGTCATTATTATTATTATTAACAAAGAAGAAGGGTGGGTTCACTGGGCTTTGGGCTTGCTGCGCTGCCACCTGAGTCGCAGCCACTTGAGGGCCTGGATGAGGGAGGTGATCACAGGGATGCTGATGGGCAGGAACAGGGGGATGTAGATGGCAAACCTGGGGGACAGCAAACAACACAGCGCCGTGGAACCTCCCTCAAAAGACCGTCAGAAATCAGCCCAAAATGAGATCTTACTGTACCTCCCTTCCAAGACCTCTCCCTTATATTAAGATTTGGTTATTTATCATGTTGTCCTTTTGAAGTGTAAGCAAGAGGCAAAGCCTTCAAGGCTCACTCGAACAGGAACATGTGGGACAACAACAAAGATTGAGGGGGGGGGGGTCTAAAGTACAAGATTGCCAATAAAATTTTAAAGTACAAATGAAACTATCGTTAATGGATACAACTAAAACCGTTTGGTTTTTTTAAAGTGCCCGTGCTGAGAATCGGACCCAGAACCATTGGCATGAGAGACAGACACTCTACCAATGAGCCATTGAGGCTTTCAGTGTTGATGAGTTTACTCTAACCCACAAATCTAAAATGTTATCTGTTCGTTATCTGTTTACAGAGTTGTTTTAACCCTTTCGCTGCCAACCATTTTTCAGCAAACATTTTCCATTAAACTTACCTGGGTAGAGAAAAAAATATGTCTGTAATATTGGGGATTCCTCTGTGACATATTTAACGTAAGGCCAATCCTTACCTCACAAGATTAACAGGATATCATACGGTCTATGGATAACAGGCCCTGATTTGATGCCTTTTTGTGACATGGGTGTTAAATCATTGTGGTGCAAAAATGAGACGTTGACGGTGAAAGGGTTAAGTATTTAATTATTCAAATCATTATTGTTTGAAAGTTTGCATATATAGACATATATATGTGTGCAAAGTTTGAACAATGTATGTATTCTATTTCCCGAGAAAATGCTAACATTAAAGTTTGGAGATTAGACCACGGACGAAACACACATACACACACAACCATATCATACTATAGACTCACTTCATGTTAACTTTGTTTTGGAGTGAGCCAAAAATGGGACTCATCATGCACACACATGCACGCGCAGTCACACAGACACGCACACACACGTGCGCTCACACACACACACACTTCTTACTTTTGATCCTCGGGGAAATAGAGAAGCTCCAGCAGAGACTGGTCAAAGAACGCCTTCTCTGTAAAACCAACATAACATATCAATCAGCACTTTCACCGCCAGCGGGGTCCAGGGCAACTCTGAAGCTTTTTTTTAAAGAAAATAAAGTGCAAAAAACCCCTTTAAATTGCACCTAAGAACAATAAAACAGTAATAATGACTTCTTTCTCAGTCTCTCTCCCTCACTCTCTTCTTTTCTTTTTTTTTGTGGGAGGGGGGGGGGGGTACGGGTTACGGAACCCAGGTAGCCCCCACCCCCACCCCCCGGATCCGGCCCTGTGTCTGCCACGACCAAACACAGCCACATGGGTCAACTCCCCAAATGAAAAAAAACCTGAAAGGCAGGGACCCATGGCCCCGGCAGGGTACAGGGGCAGAGCCCCGTCGGGCAATTCGGGGGGAGGGCAAGTTAAGAGAGAGATAACGAGACAGACAGGCAGTTAAAATGATAGGCAGAGACAGTTTGAGTCTGATAAGCCTTGTAAAATTATTATATTGCCTTTGTAAACTTCCAAGATAGAACAACCAAGTTGAAAACGCCCCAAATCGCTTGTGGTCAAACAAAATTTATAAAAAAAAGTTTTTGGATGAATTAAAAAAAAAAAAGTTCAGCTTCTGGCAACATTAAAAAATACTGAAATCAGTGTAAAACTGAAATAGTAGCACCCGTGCAGCCAATCCTAGCCAGTAGAACGCTCGCAGATTGAGAAGTTTTCTGTCACAGATACTACACGTACAAAGGGAGAATAATAACTGAAACTGGGCTGAACAGCTTTACATTTTCGTAACCTCAACTTTCATTCGGTGAGCCACTGACCAGAAGCGACAATGGCGTCGCGGGATGCCAGGAAGGCCCGGTGTAACTGACCGCTGGACAGCAGGTCCTCACTCTGCTGAATGGATGACACTGCTGCCTCCACCTGTTCCAGAAACCACGGCACAAGCTTGACCACCTTACAACAAACTTTTTTTCCCCTTTTAACCCTTTCAATGCCAGCCATTTTTCAGCCAATATTTACCATTAAACTTTACCCGGGTAGAGAAAAAATGTCTGCAATATTGAGGATTCCTCTCTGACATACATACAATAGGGCCTATCCTAACCTCCTAAAATTAAGAACATAAGGTCGTTAGCTAACAGACCCTCATTTCATGCCTTTTAGTGACATGGGTGTTAAGTCAGTGTGGTGCCAAGAGGCGATAGTGGCGATGAAAGGGTTAATGTTCTTTCAGTTATGTTGATATTCAACGATTTTTATTCCTATTCATTCCACATTCCTTGCTTTCACTCACTCTTTCATCCTTCTTTTTCTGAGTTCCTGGCCAATAAGGCCATAATGGGTAAGGTATGTATGTGTCCAGTTTTCAGTTTTCACTGGTCTCCCCGCTGCGTACAGCCCACACGTTCCGATTTTGGTGGAGCTCAAACAAGAAAAATATTTGGAAGATTAAAAGAAAAGAAAAAAACCAGTCAGGAGAATGGGCCAATAAGGCAGAAAGATAGTAGCTGACAGAAAGCAAAAGGATAAGGCAGAGTCAAAGAGAGTGGCAGATTAGAGGACGGTACAAGCAGAGAACTTCCAGAAGATGGGGGAACTGTTTGTACGGAAGACCTTTCATTATCCCCATGGGGAAAACCAAATTGATTCACACGTCAAAGAATCCAGTGGCAACAAAAGTTGTCAATTGGTTAAAATTTACCCTACTTCCATTTCAGCCACATAATACAAAAACAATAGGCAAAGCCTTCAAGGCTCACTCGAACAGGCAAATGTGGGACAACAACAAGGATTGAGGGGGGTGTTTAAAGTACAAGATTGCCAATAAAATGGGTAGTTGCCTAAACGTGTTATCATCCTTCTTTATTTCTTTTATGATGACACGTTTAGGCAATTACGCCTCGAATAATGACTTTGAGATTGAGGGTAATAAACATGAGGGGGGTGCTTAAAATACAAATGAGACTATCGTTAATGGATACAACTAAAAAATTATAAAAATTATAAAAAGTGCCCGTGCCAAAAATCGACCCGGAACCATTGGCATGAGAGACAGAAGCTCTACGCAATGAGCTATCGAGGCTTTCACTGTTGATGACTCTCTTCACTCATGTTGCCTGTCGAATACTCTCTAACCCACTAATCGTAAAATGTTATCTGTTTGTTATCTGCTTGCAGTGTTGTTTTAAGTATCTAATGATCAAAATCATTAATGTTTGAAAGCTTGCATAGATATCTATATACGTGCAAAGTTTGATCGATTAACACCTTTTAGGTAACCGAGAAAAAGCCAACTTTAAAGTCACCACAGACGGACACACACACACAGACAGACACCCGGAAAACCAAAGAAGCATGAGAACATAGACTCACTTTCATGTCGTTGACACGAGTGAGCCAAAAACAGCATGCAAGAAAGAAAAAAAAAGGTGGTGCTGCACTAGAGACCACACACTCTCCAGGTGGGAGCTTCCTGAAAGTCACAGATGAAGATTGATACCCTGCTATAAAATCCCCATTCAGGTAATCACCTGTCGTCCGATGTCGTCGTTGATGACGATGTTTCCGATCTGGTCCAGCAGTTGGGCCAGGGACTGTAGAGAAGCCTTGGCTGTGGCCAGGTTCTCCACACAGCGACACCGCAGCCAGCCAGACAACTCCTGGGTTGCACACAGCACAGCATGTTAAAATGACACATAGAACGACACAATGATGTCAACATGACACAGTACAGTTGGGCCAGGGACTGCAGGGAGGCCTTGGCTGTGGCCAGGTTCTCCACACAGCGACACCGCAGCCAGCCAGCCAATTCCTGGGTTGTACACAGCATGTCAAAATGACACATAGAATGACACAATGTACACACAGTACACATAAATGACACAGTACAGTTGGGCCAGGGACTGCAGAGAGGGGGTCTGAGGGCCGGTGTAGGCCCCCAGTGGGGTCCAGGGCAACTCTGAAGCTTTTTTAAGAAAATAAGTGCAAAAAAACCTTTTAACCCTTTCACCGCCAATGTCGCATTTTTGCACCACAATGGTTTAACATCCATGTTATTAAAAAGCATCAAATCAGGGCCTGTTATCTGAAGACCCTATTTTTTGTAATTTTTGGAGGCAAGGATAGGCCTAATGTACACAGCATGTCAAAATGACACATAGAATGACACAATGATGTCACAATGATGTCAAAATGACACAGTACAGTTGGGCCAGGGACTGCAGGGAGGCCTTGGCTGTGGCCTGGTTCTCCACACAGCGACACTGCAGCCAGCCAGCCAATTCCTGGGTTGTACACAGCATGTCAAAATGACACATAGAATGACACACAGTCAACATGACACAGTGCCGTAATTCGCGGACTCACAGTAGCTTTTCTCAGCTCCTTTCAGTTTATGCCTTTTGTGAACACTCGTCACCAGCATAAATCAATTTAAAGTGGTTTTATCCATTAGGCTTACATTGTTTCATGGTGGTATGCCACTTGTAAGGTCTTTTCCTATCCCTACCCACAATCAATGATCAGGCATGATAACTACTGTTCCCTCAAAAAGAGATTTTTTCGGCCGAGAAATCCTTCCACCCGGATTTTCAGCTGATGTCAGAAGTTTTGTTGAGCGGGGGGGGAGGGGGGGGGGGGAGACTGTCACCAATTTTTTTTTTTCCAGCACAAATAACATCAGAACTTTTGTTCAGCGGGGGCTAATCTGTTAAAAAAAAAAAATTTCATGCCTGATATTTCTTCTTCTTTTTCACCCATTCTTCGTGCACGGCTTGCTCTTCAGACGCCATTTTGGAAGTGATGACGTCGGGAGGAGGAGAAGGCGTGAAATGATGATCGTGCCATTTAAAGACCCAGCATGCCGAGTTTTTATTCCATTTTTTTTTTATTAGGCGGAGATTTTTTTTTTGTAGTCGATTTCGGAAAAAAAATTAGGCAGAGAAGGCGGAGAAAACGGAGATGTTTTTATGCCTGAATGATAAGAATATCTGCCTCTGTTAAAGGAAAATATCTTGAAACAAATAGCTCTCTGAGCAGAATGTGGGGAATTGGTGTGCTGTGGACTATAAGCCACAACTCCCCCCCCCCCCCCCCCCCCCTGCGGCTAGTAGTAGTACTGTGCCGCGGCATAAACGTTACCGAAAGTGAAAGTAAACTCAACTCAGTGGCATCCTTGATTCAGACCTTTGATCTGTGGCCTTGTTCATGGTTGATGACAAAAAATCACCTAGATTTCGGTATTTTTTTTTTTACAAAATGACGATTTGTTTCGCGGTCAGACACTTTCGCTTTGGCAGTCAACACACCCGTAATCTACTCTAGACTCAACCTGAAGCGGACATCGTGCATCGCCATTTTTCCACAGCTTATGTGGTATTTTTTTTTACATTTGTTTTTAAAAGTAGGGGATGCGGCTTATATTACGAAGCGACTTGTAGTTCGTGAATTACGGTACACAGTCATAGAATGACACAATGATGTCAAAATGACACAGTACACATAGAATGACACAATACACATTGCATTCCATCGTTAGGTTCTCTACACAGCGGCACTGCAGCCATCCTGATATATCCTGTGTTATATACACAGCATGTCAAAATGACACAGAATAACACAGTACACAAACTAGTCCATCATTAGGCTATGTGCAGCCACCCACACAGCTCCTGTGTACCACGCAGCATGTCAAAACGACACAGTAGACAACACAGTTACAGATGTTAGTCCATCGCTAAATTCTCTACACACTATGACACCACAGCCACCCCGACAATTCCCGTGTTATTTACAGAGCATGTCAAAATGACACAGTACCGGTACACATACAATAACAGATTTTTTCTTGAAAATCGCCGGATTTGCCCCATTTATTTGGTAATTGGTATATTCTAGTCACAGAGACTTATCTCTGTCAAATTCGGGCTGCTCTCCCCTGGAGAGCGCGTCGCCGCAAGTGCAGTGACAACCTTTTTTTTTTTTTTTTTTTGGTGGGGGGGGGGGGGGGGGCACAGGGTGTGGGCACACTTGGAAAACCTAGCTATCAATTTGGCCATACCAGGCAGCGGGATTTCTCCCTGCTCTTACCGACTTTCAACTGCCGTGGAATTAGTATGTGCGTAAAGCGCACGGGTCAGACTAGCTTTAAGTCCCCATCCAAAGGACTTGACGTTCAGTTCGATTTTCCTGTCAAACTAGAAAGGGCGAGGCCGGGATTCGAACCCGGGTCACTCACAAGCGCCTAATGGTTAGAAAAATACGCTACTTTCTTTCAACCATCACTGTTTTTAGTACTCACCCAGTCTGTCAGTGCCTCTCTGCCAAGGTCAGAGAACTTCACAGGCATGCTGGGAGCCTGCCAGAAGAAAGATAACAAAACACAATGGAGATTCCCGCAAGGTCGACAGCAAAAGACCTTGACACATCAGTTCACTGCATATGCATGGGTGCTCCTGGGAAATTTCAAAATTCCTGGGTCCAGGGGCCGCCCAGTTAACAACTTGACTTAAACAATCCTAAAAATATAAAGTTCCTGGTAAAGGCGTGTCAATATGTATCTGTATTCATTTCTTTTATATTCTACACATGCGAGAAACCGACAAAACGTTTATAAATTTTGTTGTTGCTTCTCAAATTATCATAATCCAGCAATGCAGAATCCAGGCAGTAACAAAAATCCTGCATTTCAGGACATCCTGAAAGCCGGAGCATCCATGAATATGTACCGCTTGTTTTACTTACAATTCCACTTCTCAATTGTAACCCTCTCCTCCTCCCTGTAGGATCTTTCATACAAATAATCCCCCCACCTTCTGGAAGTTCTGCTTGTAATTTCCTCTAATCTGCCACTCTCTTTGACTCTGCCTTTTCCCTTTGCTTACTGTCATCTACTATCTTTCTGCCTTACCTGGTCCATTCTCCTGCCTTTTTTCATGAAACACTTTCAAAAAGATTTCCTCCAGCCAAAGTCGGACTTGCTGGGCCCAACTATTTCTTAGTTAGGCGCATAACGGCAGCATGACGCATCTGTGCTAATAATTGACAGGAAACTGTCTGAGCGATCGAAGAAGAAGAAGAAGATCCCCCCACCTTCTGGAAGTTCTGTGCTTGTAACTTCCTCTAATCTGTCACTCTCTTTGGCTCTGCCTTTTCCCTTTGCATTCTGTCGTCTGCTATTTTTCTGACTTATTCAATTGAAGTTATTGGCCCATTCTCCTGCGCTTTTTTTCTAAAAATATAAAATCTTCCAAATAATGTTCTCCTTTGAGCTCCTCTGAAATCAGATTGTGTCGGCTGAATGCAGTGGGGAGGCCAGTGAAAACTGAAAACCGACACATACATGCCTTACCCATTATGGCCATTTGATGCATTTACTAAATTATTGAACTGATAATCACATTGAAGGAAATCACTTACTCTGATCTTCATGCTGCTTTTAAAAACAAGAGGTCACTTACACTTCTCTGTATGCAGGCATTCATGTACACACATATGAATGACACATGCACACAACACACGCACACACACACACACAACACACACACACACACACACGCATGCACGCACACACACGCACACACACACACACACACACTGTTGGGATGATCCCTGGAGTCTTTTAGCCAGGGAAAGCCAACAACGACATACAGCAACACAGCACCTGAACATGGATATTCAACAGCAGGCGAAGCTGAGTCAGAAAGACCTCCATGACGCGCTTCATGTCGACGTCGACCGCCGTCATAGGCAGGGCGCTGTGCGTTTTATTGACGCCACCGGTGCCACCCCGGGTGTCCGCGTTGTAGATCAAGATCCCTCCCCAGCGCGGGCTGAGGAAAGCGTTGCTGGCTACGGGGGAGCCTGCGTAGAAAGGAAGAGCACGGGAGCAGGCCATGTGAACATAGCCCTAGACCTGTTTACCACCTACACAATTCTTCAGTAGGTTAGGTTAGGTATATTGTAGTCACAGAGGCGTCTCTGTGAAATTCGGGTTGCTCCCACCTGGAGAGCATGTCGCTCTTTAAAAAAAAAATAAAAAAAAAATTCATGCAATTTTTGTGACTGATGAGGAAGGAAGGGAGGGGGGTCAATTTTGACCTAATGACAGCTTTTTCGTTGCCACTGGGTTTAATGTGTGCTAAGTGCATGAGCACATGGGACCTCGGTTTATCGTCTCATCCGAAAGACTCCACGTTCAGACCGTAAGGCCTAGTGTAAAAGGAGAGGAAAAATCCCCTGTACACAGGATCGAACTCGGGTTTACTTGACACGAAGTGAACACGCTACCACTGTGCCACTCTACACTAGTCTGGATGGCTGAAATGAGTAGCTTGGGTGCAAAATGTGTAGTTTTATTCACTAAACCATCAAACAATGTTCACTGAAAATGAGTAATTAGAGCATTTTTGTCAATTTTCAAGAGTAGTAGAGGTCCAAATTGAGTAGAATACTACTCAAAAAGAGAAGAGTAAACAGGTCAAGTCAAGTCATCCTCCAAAATCAGAATGTGTCGGCTGCACGCAGCGCGGGGAGAGACCAGAGAAAACTGAAAACCGGACACACATACGTACCTTACCCATTATGGCCATATGGCCTGGGAACACAGAAGAAGAAGAAGTGAGACTCAGAGACAAACACAACAACAACAACACACAGTATTCATACGGCGCTAAATCTTGATAGAAATCAAATTGAAGCGCGCACACACACACACACGTTAAACAATCATAACGCATGCATTCAAACAAAGACATTATACAAAGACGGACAAGAAAATAATTCACACACACACTCACACGTTTGAGAAATAGACCTAAAGGCAAGAGGAGAGAGGAGGGAAAGAGAGAATGAGCTTCAATGATGGGGAAACAGGTGGGTTTTGAGGTCTGATTTGAAAGCAGAGAGGGTCGGTCGCTGACGGAGGGAAAGAGGAAGTTTGTTCCAGGAGGTTGGTCCTGAAAAGGCAAAAGAGCGCCGACCAACAGTTGAAAGCTTATATCTTATACCTAGGGATCTGGAGAGATAGAGGGTTGAAAACTGAACGGAATGTGCGAGCTGGCGTATAAATGGAACTATTGTCGGAGAAGTAAGACGGATAGATTTATAGCAAAGGGTGCTTAGTTTAGATCCAATTCAACACGCACACATGGGCACACAGACCATGCATACACTATTTGCAGACCTGCCTACTTGGAATTTTCCCAATCAGTAGCCCAGCCATCAATTTTCAGTAGCATGGCAAATTTTTTCGTAGCATCCACAAACGACGGCAATCAATTTCTCTTCCTGAGCCGAAACGTACTGTTTATGTTTCGCCGATTGAACGTGTTGACGGTCGTCTCTACCGCCATGATTCACAGAGAAGTCTGCATGGCAGAGGTTGCAGTGAGCATGGTTCGCACCAAGTCGACTTCTGACGATGCAAGGTCACTCCTCCATGTGAGCTATTTTGAAAACTTGTGCGTCAGGTCGATGTTTTTTCTTAGAACAAGATGGTGTACCAGATGATTTTCGTTTTCTGGTGGGTTTTTTTTTTTCTTCGTTTGAAACATCTCCCGAATCGCTACTGCTGCTGGAGTCCGCCATTTTTTTCAGAGAAAGTAATAAGAATGCATGCGCAGTCACTGATAAAAACGGAAGTGACTAGGTTATCGCGCGTGACACGGCGTCTGCTCTTAGAAACAGACAAAACCGGGAACGGCATAAGCAAAAATAAAATGCGGCGGCATTGTTTTTCTCTCCGTAGCAATGTTAAGGTTGCCGTAGCTCCGTAGCAAAGCTTTATTTTTCGTAGCTGCTACGGCCAAATCGTAGCAGTAGGCAGGTCTGTATTTGTGCTCCTTGACCCTGTTTCTTGGGGCCAGCGGCCTCAAGAAAATAAACCATTGTTCATTCATGGTGTTGATTCATTGGTTTGCTTTATCTCTGTGAAAAGAATTGCCTGTAAAATGAATTCCCCCAAATGAAAAAACTGAAAGGCAGGGGTTCAGGGACCCATGGCCCCAGCAGGGTACAGGGGCAGAGCCCCGTCAGACGATTCAGAGGGGCAACTTAAGAGAGAGATATAACCAGACAGACAGACAGTTAAAATGAGAGACAGAGACAGTTTGAGCCTGATAAGCCTTGTAAAATTATTACAATGCCTTTGTAAACTTCCAAGATAGAACAACTAAGTTGAAGACGCCTCAAATCGCTTGTGGTAAATTTTTTGGGATGAATTAAAAAAAAAAAAAAAATTCAGTTTATGGTAAAATTAAAAATACTTAAATCAGTGTAAAACTGAAAGAACACATGAAAATTGGACAGTAAAATATGGATTGACTGAGAGCTTACACATATACTGAGAGAGAGAGAGAGAGAGAGAGAGAGAAGAGAGAGAGAGAGAGAGAGAGAGAGAGAGAGAGAGAGAGAGAGAGAGAGAGAGAGAGAGAGAGAGAGAGAGAGAGAGAGAGAGAGAGAGAGAGAGAGAGAGAGAGAGAGAGAGAGAGAGAGAGAGAGAGAGAGAGAGAGAGAGAGAGAGAGAGAGAGAGAGAGAGAGAGAGAGAGAGAGAGAGAGAGAGAGAGAGAGAGAGAGAGAGAGAGAGAGAGAGAGAGAGAGAGAGAGAGAGAGAGAGAGAGAGAGAGAGAGAGAGAGAGAGAGAGAGAGAGAGAGAGAGAGAGAGAGAGAGAGAGAGAGAGAGAGAGAGAGAGAGAGAGAGAGAGAGAGAGAGAGAGAGAGAGAGAGAGAGAGAGAGAGAGAGAGAGAGAGAGAGAGAGAGAGAGAGAGAGAGAGAGAGAGAGAGAGAGACAGAGAGAGAGAGAGAGAGAAAGAGAGAGAGACAGAGAGAGAGAGAGAGAGAAAGAGAGAGAGAGAGAGAGAGAGAGAGAGAGAGAGAGAGAGAGAGAGAGAGAGAGAGAGAGAGAGACAGACACAGAGAGAGAGACATGGAGAGAGAGAGAGAGAGAGAGAGAGAGAGAGAGAGAGAGAGAGAGAGAGAGAGAGAGAGAGAGAGAGAGAGAGAGAGAGAGAGAGAGAGAGAGAGAGAGAGAGAGAGAGAGACACACACACACAGAGACACAGAGAGAGAGAGAGAGAGAGAGAGAGAGAGAGAGAGAGAGAGAGAGAGAGAGAGAGAGAGAGAGAGAGAGAGAGAGAGAGAAAGAGAAGAGAAAGAGAGAGAGACAGAGAGAGAGACAGAGAGAGACACAGAGAGAGAGAGAGAGAGAGAGAGAGAGAGAGAGAGAGAGAGAGAGAGAGAAAGAGAGAGAGAGAGAGACATAGAGAGAGAGACAGAGAGAGAGAGACACAGAGAGAGAGAGACAGAGAGAGAGAGAGAGAGAGAGAGAGAGAGAGAGAGAGAGAGAGAAAGAGAGAGACATAGAGAGAGACAGAGAGAGAGAGACACAGAGACAGAGAGAGAGAGAGAGAGAGAGAGAGAGAGAGAGAGACAGACAGAGAGAGAGAGAGACACAGAGACACAGAGAGAGAGAGAGAGAGACACAGACACAGAGAGAGAGAGAGAGAGAGAGAGAGAGAGAGAGAGAGAGAGAGAGAGAGAGAGAGAGAGAGAGAGAGAGAGAGAGAGAGAGAGAGAGAAAGAAAAGACACCGGGTCAAACTGATAGCATTAGGTACTAGGTATTAGGTATTAGGTACTTTATAGCGATACACCACAGACCGTTGTCATCTCTGATAAACAGAGGGCTGCTGGCTTGCGGCGGGACGTAGACCACAAAATTCAGAGAGGGCCTGTTGGACGCATGGGACCCTGTACGACATCAACATCAACATCATAATCATAATCATTTGCTACTCCCCAAAATGAAAAAAAATGAAAGGCAGGGGTCCAGGGACCCATGGCCCCGGCAGGGTCACAGGGGCAGAGCCCCGTCAGACGATTCAGGGGGGCAAGTTAAGAGAGAGAGATAACGAGATAGACAGACAGTTAACCCTTTCATTGCCACTGTCGCCTCTAGGCACCACAATGATTTGACACCCATGTCACTGAAAGGCATCAAATGAGGGTCTGGTATCCAGTGACATTATGTTCTTAATTTTGGGAGGTAAGGATAGGCCCTGTTTTATGCACGTCACAGAGGAATCCCCAATATTTCAGACAGAACCTTTTCTCTACCCGGGTAAGTTTAATGGTAAATTTTGTCTGAGGAATGGCTGGCGTTGAAAGGGTTAAAATGATAGACAGAGACAGTTTGAGTCTGATAACCTTGTGAAATTATTATGCTGCCTTTGTACACTTCCAAGACAGAACCACCAAGTTCAAAATGCCCCAAATCGCTTGTGGTCCTTTTTTTTTTTTTGGATGAATTAAAAAACACTGAAGTTCAGTTTCTAGTCAAATAAAAAAACCTGAAATCAGTGTGAAAATGAAAGAGTAGCTTCCATGTAGCGATAATGTACACCCAAGAGTTCCTTGAAGGTCGGAATGTCCAAAAATTTGGTATAAATCATCAAGAAAAGATTGTTGGTGTTTCTTTTGCTTTCATTTTATTTTCATATCGTACATTCATATAGCGCTTGTTCTCCATATGGGGGGCTCTAAGCGCTTCACAAAGGAATGAAAAATCTGGAACAACAATAATAAAACTGAAAAATATACAACACACAAATGAAATCAGAAGAAACTACACAAAATGGAGTGATAATAACCACATTTGCCTCTCATCTCCCCTCCCCCCCCCCTCCTCCCCATCAGAATCTCAACCATTACAACAAAACGTTTTCCATGCAAGAGTCACTTTCTTACCCCCCCCCCCTTCATGAACCTGAAGCTGACCTATTTTTCATCTCAGTTCTCATCAATAATACATCAGTTGAATACAGCAAACTATCGCATGTTTTTGGGGGTGGGTTTTTTTCAGGCATGGTAGTGGGGGAAAAATGAGTTTCGCGGACGAATATCCAACCGATTCTGCATTTCATTTGAAAGATGTCGACACAAACTAAAATGATGAAGTTGGGCGTCAAAAACGAAGAAGAAGAAGAAGAAAAAGAAGCACTAGGATCACAAATCTGGAAACGTGTGGCGTGAGCTAGGCCGCGCACGACTGCTAACTTCGGCGGGAAGTTGCTTGTTCAGTCATTCACATCCGGTTCCACGAAGCGATTGCATAGGTTTTAACGCACGTAATTTTTAGGCACTTGAGCAAATGTTTACCCCGGCTTTTTTTTTTTTTGGGGGGGGGGGTCAAATTTTCACTTTCGCGGATTTTCCGTGATTCGCAGAGGTCTACCAAGCCTGTTTTTTTTAAATCAATTTTCTCTTCTCTTGATCTTGATTGTAGTGTTTGGCTTTGCATCAATCAACTGGGGGAGAGCATCACTTGAAAAATACACAAACAAAAAAGGAAACAAAACCCCACCTATGCTAACTTGCATGACCTTGGATGAATTTGATTGACGGCAATGTGACTTTGTCAAACTTTCCCCCCATTCTTTTACAAAGCATTCATAAATTTGATTGACGGCAATGTGACTTTGTCAAATTTCCCCCCCATTCTTTTACAAAGCATTCATACATTTGATTGACGGCAATGTCACTTCTGACACATTTTCTTCATTCTTTCCTAATATTATTCAATCATTCATTCATTCATTCATTCGTTTGTTGTTTTTCTTCCTTCAGACATACGACCACCATCACTGCTGGCCTATTTTATTATTATTATTTATTATTGTATTAGTGGTGGTACAGGTTTAGATTGTTAATGTTACGCTTGGGCTTTTCAGTTTGTTAGTAATGTTATGCTTATTGTTGATATTAGCTTCGAAATGAACTGTTTCCCCCCTGTATTTGTACGCTCACAGACACACACACACTCGTCTAATAATTCACTCATAGTGAAAAGACGTTAAATAAAAAGAACCAGGCATCAGAATACTCCAAGAGTCCAATCCGCGGACAAACAACACTCGCCATGACTCGGAGTCGACATCGAGTCGGACCCCACAAAACTCGGCATCATTGCGATCATTCGCTACCCGATTTCTCGCGGAAAAGTTCAAAGTTCTCACATCATCGTAGTCTCCCGCGACCATATCCTCTAAATCGACTCATTTAAAACCCAAATCACAATCACTGTCATGAAAACAAACTCTGAAACAGTGAAAGTAAGAGTCTAGAGAGCTCTAAACTCGGAAGAAAAAACAAACATGGCCACGATTTTTCGTTTCCGAAGGCGCAGTATGAAAACAAATCGTTTAAGAATATCATTTGAGAATAAGATCGCGCTGCCTCATGAAGTACAAACCGCGGCCGGCAGTGCCAAAACCGCGGCCAGTGGCAACCAAAACCGCGGATCGTTCTGATGCCTGAAGAACGAACGAAGAAACAAATGAACGAACGAACTGCTGACCTAGGTTAGCCTCCAGTGGGTTGATCATGTGGGGCAGGTCCCGCTCGGTGTAGAAGAAGCTACTGTCCGCGGAGTCCTGCCTGGGTGTGGCTAGCAGACCCACAAAGTGCAGCACCTGAGGAAGACACCCAGCATGAACAAAACGCGTACCGTCAGCTTCAACACTGAATCAGAGCATAACTACGCTTTGGCTTAACTCTTCTAGTGCTATGCAGGGCTTCTCCACTATAAACCCATTGTAGCCCAGCCAGCCGGAATAGCAGCTGCCCCCTCTGCTATCCGGCAGTCATAGTCAGAAATGACAGACAGGCAACAACTATATGGGCAGAGAGGCCTAATTAGCAATTTAAAAAACAAAACAAAAAACTTCAGACTTATCTCACTCTCCTCTCACCTGGGAAGTGACGGATATTGTGGTGAAGTCTGCCAGCTTGTCCAAGAAGGGCTTCAAGTATCCTGAAAACACATGGAAAACCTCCTGAAAACACATGGAAAACCGCGTGAAAACACATGGAAAACCTCCTGAAAACACATGGAAAATCTCCTGGAAACACATGGAAAACCTCCTGAAAACACATGGAAAACCGCGTGAAAACACATGGAAAACCTCCTGAAAACACATGGAAAACCTCCTGAAAACACATGGAAAACCTCCTGAATACACATGGAAAACCGCGTGAAAACACATGGAAAACCTCCTGGGAAACACATGGAAAACCTCCTGGGAAACACATGGAAAACCTCCTGAAAACACATGGAAAACCTCCTGGAAACACATGGAAAACCTCCTGGAAACACATGGAAAACCTGGGAAACACATGGAAAACCTCCTGGGAAACAAATGGAAAACCTGAAAACACATGGAAAACCTCCTGTCAAACCTCCCAGAAACACATGGGAAACCTCCTGAAAACACATGGAAACCTGAAAAACGCATGGAAAACCTCATGAAAACACATCGAAAAGATCAAACTTCAACTAAAAATGCTACACTAGCCAGCCACCATTCAAAACAGAGCAAAACAACGAGCCCAAAGAACAGCTCTCCGACTTCTTTTTGGTCCTCTTTTCTGCCTTAAAACTATGTTCCACACACTGTGTGTGTGCGCCCGCACATGTGTTTGTGTGTGTGTGTGTGTGTCTGCGCCCATATGTGTGTGTGTGCGAGCTAAGGCTGTGTGCATGTTTATAACAGATAATATTTCATTATTCATATTTGTGAAGCGAAATGAGCTCTAGAGAAAAGGTGGTATAAAAATGTTAGTTATTATTATTATTATTATAATCATCATTATTATCATCATCATTATTATTATTATTATTATAATCATTGTTATTATTATTACTATCATCATCATTATTATCATGATCATCATTATTATTATCATCATCATTATTACCATTACTTATATCATTATCATTATCATCATCGTTATAATTATTGTAATTATTATCATAATCATTATCATCATCAGCATTATTATCATCATCATCATTATCATTATTAATAGTATCATCATTATTATTATCATTATCATCATTATAACTACAGCACCTTGCACTCCTGTCATGACGTCCCAGTGCACGTGCAGCACGTCTGGCTGGGGGTTGATGAGGGTGAAGGTCACATCGTAACCCGGGTGGGAGCGGAACCAACGCATGCTCTCCTTGTCTGGCTGTGGGCAGTTCAATTGTGATGATATATATAATTTTGATATAATTTTATCAGGGATCCTGTATAATGAGACAGAGAGAGAGAGAGAGAGAGAGAGAGAGAGAGAGAGAGAGAGAGAGAGAGAGAGAGAGAGAGAGAGAGAGAGAGAGAGAGAGAGAGAGAGAGAGAGAGAGAGAGAGAGAGAGAGAGAGAGAGAGAGAGAGAGAGAGAGAGAGAGAGTGAGAGAGAGAGAGAGAGAGAGAGAGAGAGAGAGAGAGAGAGAGAGAGAGAGAGAGAGAGAAAGAGAGAGAGTAAGAGAGAGAGAGAGAGAGAGAGAGAGAGAAAGAGAGAGAGTGAGAGAGAGAGAGAGAGAGAGAGAGAGAGAGAGAGAGAGAGAGAGAGAGAGAGAGAGAGGAAGAGAGAGAGAGAGAGAGAGAGAGAGAGAGAGAGAGAGAGAGAGAGAGAGAGAGAGAGAAGAGAGAGAGAGAGAGAGAGAGAGGGCCGTGTGTATGCATGTATTGGTGCATTCCTTCCTGCTGCTTGTTGACTTTTTCATTAGTTTCTGCGAGGGTGCAAGGGTGCGGTGGCTTTTGCTCCAACATAATCAAGACAGTAACATCCCCAGACCATTTTTTTTAATCAGATTGGCTCTATCAGTTGTCTTTTTCATGTCATGATTTGCCCAATTATTTTTTGTTTAATTTTCTCTGGCAGTTAAAGATCTAATTAAAACAGTTAAATTTAGATGTACATGATCATCATCGGAACAGGAGGAGAAGGAGAGGAAGGAGATGGGATGTGTGTGTGTGTGTGGGGAGGGGGGAGGAGGGGGTAAAGAGAGAAGAACGAGGAAGAAAAATAAAGAAAAGAAGGAGGAGCGGAGCTAGAGGAGAAAGTGTCAAAGGATGTAAAAAAGTAAACCATATAAACCGTACCCCCAGTTACAGTGAAAGTCAAAGGGAGGTAATTTTTCGACATGGATCAGTAGTTTAGGCCCTGTGAAGTGGAAGAATGTTTTTTATTATACACACACACACATACATACAAACAATAAAAAGAGAACTACAAATCCCATATAAGAAATTCTTGTTCTTACAGAAGTGAGAACACAAAAAAAGGCAAAGGGAAACAAGGCAGAAATATTTTCAGTTAAAAATATTAAAAAAATCACACAGACACACACCACGCACACGCCACACACACACATGCATACACACACACACACACACACATACACATGCCACACACACACACACACACACCACGCACTCACACCATGCACACACACCATGCACACACACACACACACACATACATACACATACACACATACACAGACGCACGCACACACACACACAACACACGCACACACACATACACACACACACATACACACACACGCATGCACACACACACGCATGCCCTCATAGTGATCTCTGGCAAAGAACTGGTCACCTTCTGCGTCCTGAGTCCCTGAGCGGTGTCCAGATTCACACACACACACACACACATACACACACACACACACACACCACGCACACACACACACACACACACACACCACGCACACACACACACATAGTGATCTATGGCAAAGAACTGGTCACCTTCTGCGTCCTGAATCCCTGAGCGGTGTTCAGACTCACACACACACACATACACACACACCACGCACGCACACACACACACACGCACACATGCCCGCATAGTGATCTATGGCAAAGAACTGGTCACCTTCTGCGTCCTGAATCCCTGAGCAGTGTCCAGACTCACACACACACACACACACACACACACGCATACACACACACACACACGCACACACACACACACACACATGCATACACGCATAGTGATCTATGGCAAAGAATAGGTCACCTTCTGCGTCCTCAGTCCCTGAGCGGTGTCCAGACTCACACACACACACACACACATGCATGCCCTCATGGTGATCTATGGCAAAGAACTGGTCACCTTCTGTGTCCTCAGGCCCTGAGCAGTGTCCAGACTTTTCTCCACAGCCCCCTCCCTCACCAGGACCTCCTGAACGACCGGAACCAGGCGCCCAGTCACCGAGTCCACTCCTGGGATAGCCATCACAACAGTATTCATTTATTTATTTATTCATTAAGAACATATGTGACCAAGCACCATGGAAGGGACTGTAAGTCGCTGGGCTAGTTTCTCACAACAGGCTTGCAAAGTCAAAATCTCATGTTTTGTTAATTTTGAGTGATGGGTATTTTTGTGTTCTCTGGCATCTTATCTTTCATATTTATAGGATAATCTGTAATATGGTCTATAAATGGTCTTATAAGTGTTTTACAACGAGTAGGTCAATGCATTTTCTTCAGCTAGGCTAGACTTTAGACTGTTTTTTCTCAAAATGACCGACGCTTACCCTACCAACTTTAAATGCTCATAACTCTGGAACGGAAAAAGATACAAGAATGGTTCTTATATCGATGGAAAGAGAATTGTCTGAAGTTTTCAAATGTATCAGTTTCCCAGAATGGTCAGTTTGACACTTAATGTCCCTTTCGTGGTGCTGGGTCACATATATATACAGCACTTATCTCAAAGCTCTAAGCGCTTTACAGTTTTTACTAAAATGATATATTAAAAATAAACCAGGCAGACCTAGGTCTTCCAAAAATTCGGAACTTTCCTGATGTTGCACTGCCTCCAGGATCGTCCCCACCATCTTCATAATCTACTAATGCCCCATGTGTGTCTGTTCCAGACCAGAGGACGTTAAACAGATTTTCTCATTCTCACTGAAAATCCGTTTAACGTCCTCCGACCTGGAAACAGGTACACGTGAGGGACCATACTTACATACCGTATTTTCCGGACTACAAAACGCACCGTTATCTAAGCCTCACCCCCTGAATTTTATTAAAATTCTGGGAAAAACAACGATAAAGCCGCATTCAGTGTCTAAGCCGCAAGAGACTGAAAAGGAAAAACGAACCTGAGAAGACGAGCAGACGAACTCGTGATCGAAAGCCACGGCAACTTCGACGGCCCGTGTTGCACTCACACACAAACGACACATAACAGTACAGACCTAATCTTCGCCATAACGGACCTACTAAATACTGAATTCTGCACAACGACACAACACAACGCAAAACATGACAAAGTAACGCTCTGGCAGTTCATTTTCAGTCACAATTTCGACACACGGAACTTTTACCGCGCATACAACTCGGTTGACAAAATGGCGCAGCGCACACAGCAGATACAAAATCATGGCAAACGCTAATGCGCCAGCTGCTTTCATTTATCGGATTTTGTGAGTTGTTTGCATTCAGCGTGTTTCAGTGCACACACTAATGCCGATTTATCAGTTTGGTAACGGAAAGGAGCTGGTTTTCAACTTATTTTTTGTAAAGTGAGACCATTCAATGAGTTCCAACTTATGGAGTGTGACCGATCACCTAGTTTCAACTTGGAAGTTGACTTCGCATTTTGAGTTCGTAAAGATCGACACGATCGCGACTGTTTCAGTTCACACTTTGATCATAAACTGCTCAGTGATGACACATGTGCATAAAAGTGGTGAAATTTAGTGGTCAGATCGTGATATGGCTGATTAAATTCTTCAATTTCGACATGAGAACGGTTCGTTTTTACCGAGATTGACGATGTCTACACGCACAGGTTGGAGTTGACGACCAACCTAAAATAGATTCGGGAAAATCCGCGTATGAGCCGCATTCGCTGTCAAAGTTGGGGTCAAAGTTGAGGAAAAAAGTAGCGGCTTATAGCCCGGAAAATACTGTAGTTATAAAAGATAGTGGGTCAATCCTGGAGGTACTGCAATACCAGGAATAAAACAAAATAAAACGCGATGCTCACCACCAGAGTGCGCCACAGTCATGGCCAGGACCCCGCGTCTCCCCACAAACACCGTCTCCCCCTCTACGTGGGAGGAGGACGCTGGGAGAAATAGAACGGTGTATCTGCTGTCCCTTAGTTTGGCCGGGTCGCCAAACGCCGCGTCCAGATCTGCAACAACAACAAAAATACAAAGAATGGTGTACTTCTTCATAGGTGTTTTTGTGACAAAACAACAAATATTCAAAGTACCGTATGTTTCTGACTAAAAGGTGCACTATAGACAGACAAACCCCTATTTTACGACCCTCTGTTAAGCGACCACCTCTCATTTGAGACCGGATTTGTTGGCACGGATGCATTTTACTATGTAAACGACATCTCTTAAACGACTTCCTCTAAAACGCGACTTACGACCGCCATTTTGTTGGTTTTTACGACCGTTGTTGTCGTCTGCATAGACTTCGAGCAAAGGGAAACAACCACGGTCAAGGGCCTGAAAGCGGAGTCGCTTCCCTTGTTGTAGAAAAGATGGCGGAAAGCGTAGGAAAAGCACGAAAACCACTGACTTTGAAAAAGAAAACCACTGACTTTGGATGAGAGTGGAGGTGATTAACAGAAGTCGGCGAAGTGAAACTGTAATACATCGATTGCACAATCCTATGGAGTTGGAAAGACCCAAATCCAGTTTTAATATGTCATTGTATGTGTGCATGAAGAAGAGAGTATGAACTGTGCTGAACTTTTTCTTTCTACGGCTGCCAGTGAAAACCTCTGTCATACGACCCCTCCAATTTACGACCGATTTTTCCGGACATTTTGGAAGTCTTAAAATAGAGGTTTGTCTGTAATAAGGCTCAACTCCCCCCCAAAAGACAAGGATTGGTGTTCTTCATAGGTGTGTTTGTCACAAAACTAAACAGCACAAATATTCAAAGTATCGTATGTTTCTGACTATAAGGCCACAGTAGCTTTTCTCAGCTCCTTTCAGTTCATGCCTTTTGTTAACCTTCTTGGCACGATGGGCCACGGTCGGGGCTCCACTGGATGAGCACGACGAGCCACGATCGTGGCTTAGTTCAAATATCGCGCCGAACTTCGGCCAATCCAATAAGCGAATACAGCTAACCAATCAGAAAGCTCGTAGCACTCGTACAACTTCCTGCTGTCTGAATCTAGACATTTTATCGATCGGTTTGCAGTTTTGTGTGTGAAAACGATTATGAAAGTAGTGATTGTGAGGATGAGGATGACACCAGTGATGAGTATGTTGCCCATAGCTACTCTGATGGAGACTAGGAAGGTACTTAGGCTTGTATTTTGGTTGCAAAGTGAAGGAAAAGGGTTCGACTGCATGGTTCTGTGATGTCTGACACGAGTAGCAGTGATGGAACATCGTGAGATGGGGGTGGGGTGGGGTTAGCTGCAGCCACTGTGAAAGTGCTTTACTGGATTACTGCTGTCACCACATTCAAGGCAAGTTGTTTTCTTTACTCTCATTGCAAAATTCAAGCTTTCTTCTTTCTAAACGTGTATAGGTTTCCCAGTCAAATGTTTATGCGAGAGATGAAAAGTGAAAACAAGAAGTACCGGTTGAAGTTTCTGCAGTCTTCAATTTTACGCCATTGTTTTAGCTTACACGTTTTATCATACATCGTGCCAAGAGGGCTAACACTCATCACCAGCATAAACCAATTTAAAGTGTTTTATCCATTAGGCTTACATTGTTTTATGGTGGTATGCCACTTGTAAGGTCTTTTCCTATCCCTAACCAAAATCAATGCTAAGAATATTTGCCTCTGTTAAACGAAATAACTTGAAACAAACAGCTCTCTGTGGAAACCTGAAAGCAGCCAGAATGAGGGGAATTAGTGTTTTGCGCAACAAGTAGTCAAAGTACTGTATTTTCCGGACTACAAGGCGCTTTTTATGATAAGGCTCACCACCCAAAATACACAAAATTCAAATGTTGTTCTATTTTCTTATTGTATTATTAGTCAAATTATAAGCGCAGGGTTGTCAGTCGGAGAAAAAAAATATCGCCTTGTAGTCCGAAAAATACGATACCCCTCCACCCCCACCCCTGCAAATTATGTTTGTTCATGTTGTTGTTGCTGTCGTACCCTGGCTAAAAGACTCCATGGATCATCCCAACAGCCAAATCACTTGAACACTATGGTATTATGAGAGCGAGCGATAACAAGTCAGACAGACAGTTAGAATGAGAGACAGAGACAGTTTGAGTCCGATAGGCCTTGTAAAATTATTACAATGCCTTTGTAAACTTCCAAGATAGAACAACTAAGTTCAAAACGCCCACAAAATCGCTTGTGGTCAATTTTGGGGGATGAATTAAAAACAACAACTGAAGTTCAGTTTCTGATAAAATTAAAAATACTGAAACCAGTGCAAAACTGAAAGAGTAGCACCCATGCGAGTGGTAATTCAGTGCATGCGAAATCCTTGTTGCTTGTTCCGGATACAAATTCTTTCTTCTTCTTCTGCGATCGCTCAGTTTCCTGTCATATGAGCGCAGCTGCCTAAGGTAAGAAATAGTTAGGCCCAGAATGTCCGGATCTACGGATGGAGAAAATCTTTATTATACATGTTTCTTGAAAAAAGGCAGGAGAATGGACCAATAAGGACAGAAAGATAGTAGATGACAGTAAGCAAAAGGAAAAGGCTGAGTCAAAGGGATGACCAGACCTGTTTACCCCTATTTTGCAAATTTGTAATTTTGAAAAAACCCGCGGCCGATTATTTTTCTTCACATAACCTATTTATATTCAAGCAATAGTGCAATGGGAGACCTTTAAAAACAATTTTAAAACCATGTATCGGCCTTTTCTCTTTCAAACTCAGCTTACTAACCGGTTCAAACTGCTTGTGATCTCACCATGCGGTCGCTTTGACACCATCTTGAAACAGAATGACTGAGAACTGGAAAGACCTTTCACAGCATCGTTTTAAAAGCAGCGCTTGCCGACGCAACTGTAGTGGTGGGGGTTTTTCCGTATTTTTTTTCGTCACCTCAATTATCATAATTTGACTTTTGTTTCGTAAAGGTAAACAAGTCTGGACGACAGATTAGAGGAAGTTACAAGCACAGAACTTCCAGTAGGTGGAGGAAGTATTTGCACAACCAAACAAACCCCCCCCCCCCCCCCCCCATCCCGGGGTGGGTGGGAACAAAAATAATATTCACTTACCTTCCGCAGTCTGTGCATCCTTCCACAGTTTTCGCTCACTGTCGGAAGCGTCGCGCACTTGCACCTGGTACGTGGGGTGAACTGAGGTCTTCTTTTTCTCCTCACCTGTCAAGGCCACACAGTAAAGATTATCTCAAAACATCGCGCACTTGGACCTGGTACGTGGGGTGCACTGAGGTCTTCTTTTTCTCCTCACCTGTCAAGGCCACACAGTAAAGATTATCTCGAAGCGTCGCGCACTTGCACCTGGTACGTGGGGTGCACTGAGGTCTTCTTTTTCTCCTCACCTGTCAAGGCCACACAATAAAGATTATCTCGAAGCGTCGCGCACTTGCACCTGGTACGTGGGGTGCACTGAGGTCTTCTTTTTCTCCTCACCTGTCAAGGCCACACAGTAAAGATTATCTCGAAGCGTCGCGCACTTGCACCTGGTACGTGGGGTGCACTGAGGTCTTCTTTTTCTCCTCACCTGTCAAGGCCACACAATAAAGATTATCTCGAAGCGTCGCGCACTTGCACCTGGTACGTGGGGTGCACTGAGGTCTTCTTTTTCTCCTCACCTGTCAAGGCCACACAGTAAAGATTATCTCGAAGCGTCGCGCACTTGCACCTGGTACGTGGGGTGCACTGAGGTCTTCTTTTTCTCCTCACCTGTCAAGGCCACACAATAAAGATTATCTCGAAGCGTCGCGCACTTGCACCTGGTACGTGGGGTGCACTGAGGTCTTCTTTTTCTCCTCACCTGTCAAGGCCACACAATAAAGATTATCTCGAAGCGTCGCGCACTTGCACCTGGTACGTGGGGTGCACTGAGGTCTTCTTTTTCTCCTCACCTGTCAAGGCCAGCAATAAAGATTATCTCGAAACATCGCGCACTTGCACCTGGTACGTGGGGTGCACTGAGGTCTTCTTTTTCTCCTCACCTGTCAAGGCCACACAATAAAGATTATCTCGAAGCATTGCGCACTTGGGCCTGGTACGTGGGGTGCACTGAGGTCTTCTTTTTCTCCTCACCTGTCAAGGCCACACAATAAAGATTATCTCGAAGCATTGCGCACTTGGGCCTGGTACGTGGGGTGCACTGAGGTCTTCTTTTTCTCCTCACCTGTCAAGGCCAGCAATAAAGATTATCTCGAAACATCGCGCACTTGCACCTGGTACGTGGGGTGCACTGAGGTCTTCTTTTTCTCCTCACCTGTCAAGGCCACACAATAAAGATTATCTCGAAGCATTGCGCACTTGGGCCTGGTACGTGGGGTGCACTGAGGTCTTCTTTTTCTCCTCACCTGTCAAGGCCAGCAGTAAAGATTATCTCGAAACATCGCGCACTTGCACCTGGTACGTGGGGTGCACTGAGGTCTTCTTTTTCTCCTCACCTGTCAAGGCCACACAATAAAGATTATCTCGAAGCATTGCGCACTTGGGCCTGGTACGTGGGGTGCACTGAGGTCTTCTTTTTCTCCTCACCTGTCAAGGCCGGCAGTAAAGATTATCTCGAAGCATCGCCACGTAAGTCCAATCCTCTATACATGGGTGCAACTCCCCCAAATGAAAAAAAACTGAAAGACAGGGCCTAGGGACCCATGGCCCCGGCAGGGTACAGGGGCAGAGCCCCGTCGGACGATTCAGGGGGGCAAGTTAAGAAAGAGAGATAACGAGATAGACAGACAGTTAAAGTGATGGACAGAGACAGTTTGAGTCTGATAAGCCTTGTAAAATTATTACATTGCCTTTGTAAACTAACAAGATAGAACCACCAAGATTAAAACGCCCCAAATCGCTTGTGGTCAATTTTTTGGGGGATGAATTAAAAAACACCTGAAGTTCAGTTTCTGGTCAAATTAAAAATACCAAAATCAGTGTAAAAATGAAAGAGTAGCACCTATGTCTATATAAGCTGTTGGTGTTGTCGTACCCTGGCTTAAAGACTCCAGGCATCATCCCAACAACAGCTGAAGCACTTGAACACCACGGTACAAATGCGCCAGCAAGGGATGAGAACATTACGTGTGTAATCATTTGGGATTACCCCGCCATGTGAGTAGCCACACTCAGACGTCGGAGGATTTTGGAGACTGATGATGCTAAGCTAGGAGCTTGCCATGGCTAAAGACAATCCTTGCATAACTATGCAGATGTTGTTTTATGTAGCCTTGGTGTTCTAGCTTACGTCAACTGGTCTGACAGCCTTATGCCAAGGCATCTCTATAAGTAAAAGTATGTTTAGGGTGTGCACACATATGCGCGGGAATCCATACACATATCTCACCCCGGAATCTGCACACACCAAAAAAAATCTGGAAGTAAGAAATATGAAGGCACGTACACATCTCACTGCTGTTTCAGGAAGAACGTTGAAGCCAGAATTCCATATGCGCGATTTCAAAGGCGAAAATCGACGGCGATAATCGCCCGCGATTAAATTTGATCGCCACCAACAGTAAAGTCATTTTGTACACCCATAGGCCTGATAATCGCGAGCAGTCAGTTGAAAATCGATCACGATTTTATTTTAACGCCTGGTGGAGTGAAAATGTTTTTTTGTCGCTGTCGAAAATAGTCTGAAAATGGACGGGAACTAAAACATCGCGCCATTTTTTGAGCGAGCGTGGCTTCCAAAAGCAGTGGAGAAACTTGTGGTACTGGTGAAAAACATTGCTTGCAATTCCGTTGGCGCGATCAGGTTTTTTAGCACGATGTTTGAATAGCGCCATCGAAAATCGCCGGCGATCTTAGCATCAATGGAATTGCAAGCAACTGTTTTCGTCACTGTCGAAAGTCACGGGCGATTTAAGCTAGCGAAAATAGCACATATGGAATTCCAGCTGAAGATGAAAACTTATTAGGCTTTACAAACTAAAACACAGTACAGTGGAACCTCCCTTATAAGACCTCATTTTGGATGATTTTTGAAGGTCTTATAAGGGAGGTTCCAATGTATATAACTACATACTCAGTGCTTCCTGTAAACTGCGAGCAACAGCCGGTAGTTTGCTGGTCAGTTTTGAGTCGAAGGAGATCACCTCGATGCTGACGAAATAGCGAATCTGCCACGACAGAAGTAAATACAATTGAAAAATTGCAATGCTTGATATTACTACCAACTAGTACTGAAATGAAGTTCCTTTATTAAGAGATTGCGAAATAGATGTCACCAATGGAGAAAAAACCCAGTTACTATTTTGAAT